>JAXQQM020069044.1:0-23072 GCA_034641835.2 Pinus albicaulis | reverse complement strand
TACTTCAGCAGAAGAAAACATGAAACAGTGAAGGATGAACAGGTCTAAGGTGCTTCCAGGAGTCATTTCTTAGCCTAATACTTTCTATCCTACTGTAGTAAGAATTTATGGAACATAATGAAAACAGGGGAAAAACATTAAAAAGTTCAGAATACTTCACCAACATCCAAGCTCATAGATCCAATGATAGAGCCTTCTCAATCACAAGCATGCAACAACATCATCAGGCCTTCCAAGACTTCAATTTATTCTTCAACTTCAACGGACTATGTATTTATTTCAGAGAGTTTTAGTATTACAACTGGTGATCAAAAAACAACCAACAACCAACCCCTCACTCATCTTCTACAGAAGTATATATAGAAGAATGAGGAGGTGAGATCTGATAAAATATCTCTAATTACAAATAATACAGACTTAATGGCTTCTTGGCCTTTGGGGGGCTCAATGAAGAAACTTACATGGTTGCACTCTGTATTAAATGTTTTACATAACAATTTAAGCTTGGTGGGAGCTTTTGTTGACCTTTGAGGCTCTGTGTGGCATCGAAGTAACTCTGCAAATGTTTTTTCATTAAGTTCCTTGGTAGAATTTACCCTTTGGCTGCATTTTGAGACAAATATCTGATCCTGATCAATAAATTCAGCTTCTGATTGAATACTTTGAGGCACAGGTGGCATTTCGGCAGCTAGGAGGAATGAATTTTCCTCAGATGTGGCAGTGGAGGCTTTCCTGTTGATAAAAACCCTTAATATTGTCTTTAAACTGTATTTTAATTGGGGATTAGGCTTTTGATAAACATTTTTAGCCGTGATCCCTGCAAATATGTCTTCCATCCTCTGTTCTGATAAATTTTGGTCTTCGTCACTGACACTCTTTGATTTGTGTCTAATTCGTTGTGCTTTGCTGGTATGTGTTATCACTCAGTAATTTCTCCAGGTTCAAGAGAAATAGTCCGAGGTAACCACAAACCAACTTTAGGTACAGAATCTAGCCAATCTGTACCCAAAGAGGGCTCTCTCTATAAAATTTAGCTTTGTTTTAGAAGATATCAGGCTAGTTATAAAGTCCGAGGGTTTTGATTGAGTTTGGTTGATGAAATTCAATAGCTTGTAGTAAGATTGAGTAGTTTAGGCTATTGGGCTAAAGGAGTCGAAAGGATAGCTTAACTGGATTAAGTTTCTTAACAAAAGATGGTTTCACAGGGCAAGGTAATCAAACAGGGAACAATTATAGATCTAAAGTGAATGGGATGAACGCAAATTGGATGAAGGGCAATTAAGAATCCTTCAACACGTTTGAAAGAGGGAAATTGAGTGATTATTAATAAAGAGCAATTAAGTATTCTTTACTAAATAATCAAAATGCTTAAACTAGAAAAACAGGAGCAATTAAGAATTCACTGTTTAAACCAGTTCAGAAGAAAACATTTAGAATAACAACGATTAAAATCAGATTACACTTAAACACTTTCTGATTTATTCATTTTCGTTAATCATTTGGAAATGAAACATAGATGATATAATAAAAAAATATAAAGACTTCAAAACATAAGAGATAGATGAGTTATTGATCCGTAGTCTGACACAAGAATCCGGTAAAAAGTCTTTCGCATCAATTCCTCATCCAGCTTGCCACACAAAATTTCTCCAATAGCTATTTATTCCAAAATATCCAATGTTACAGAAAATTCTAAGAATCCACCCCCAAAATACTTCTAAGAGTGAAGTATTTATACAAATTCTAAACTAAAATATCTTGAAAAAATATCAAGATTAGTTCACAAATCTCTCCAACTATTTTACCTAAATAGAACTTAAGTAAAGGACACTCAAACTAATGCATCTATTTGGAAATATTTTTTATGGATAGGTGATGACAAATAGGAGAATTCAAATTTGATCCAACTCTTAGTTGATGATGAGGCATCCAAGTCACTAACTGCTTCTTTTCTTTGTGCATTCTACTCCAAAAATTCTGCAAACTTGGGGTCCAATGATATATTTTTATTTCTCAATCCGTAATAGATATTTAAAAATTGAAAGAGGTTATTGTGGATTAATATGTTGGTGAGATAAACCTCTTTCAGTTTCCTAAAATTCCTCTCTAGCTGTGCACAATAGGCTCTGTAAGACTATGTGTAAAACAAAGTTTTACAGAGTCTGAAAAATAGTCTGTAAAGATATGTATGTATCTCTGATTCTGAAATCACTGTGAAAAAAGTGAGATAAATTTTTGTAGATGGGCCTCTTAGGAACAAAAACCTCCTTCATTTTTTTATGATGTATTTCAGATTGGCCACAATCTTCTCTGCAAAATGATGACTTAACTGGTATTTTCTGCAAAAAGTGCTTTCCAACATTGTTTAATATTTCCAAAACCATAATAGCTGTTAGAAACGTGAGAGAGGTTTTTGTATATGGTCCTCTTAAGAACGTAAAGGTCCTTCAGTTTTTCAAAATTCATCTTGGATTGATCACAATAGTTTCTGCAAAACAATGACTAAAACATGAAATTTCTGCAAAAATGTTCCTTCTTGTTGTGTTTTTCATCTTTTCACCTTTTAGTTCTTTTAACTGTTTTACTTTCACTTTAGATAAACTTCAATATTGGTGAAAGTATTTTCATCTCTTTTTACCATTTTACTGCCTCTGTAATTACTTTTACTGTTTACCTTTGACTGCTCTGTAACTTCATTTTAACTTTCACTCTGACTTTTACCTGGTACACTTTAACCATTGATACTCTTTAACTGTTATGCTCTATAACCTTTGTTTATCCTTTTATCCTCATTTATCATGACTTACTATAGTACATAATGAAATATTCATGTAAGGATAATTTTACAAAAGTTCAAACATTTCTTTCCACCATTTAGCTTCCGGTATTCTGGTTCTTTGCAGCGGAAAAAAGTTCGAAGAGGATTTTCACTGAGAACAAGGTTTTTAATTTGGAAATCCCTATCTACTAGAGGCAAATAGTCTAAATCTCTGTGAGGGGAATTCAGGGGTGTGACATTCAAAGCCACGGGAATTTCCATTTCTGGTTCTTGTGGATTCAGAAATGAATTGCGGGTTTTGACGAAAAACGAGCACAGTCACAAGTTGGGGAAGGAAATTGCAATTGAGGAATGAACTAAAGATCAGTCTTAAACTCTGCTTCAGTTTTTCATGTAGAATTTAAAGCAAAAGCCAATTTTTTACAGATTTTAACGGGAACTAGGGTAAATACCTATTTTCCGAGAAATAAACAGTGACTAAACAGGTGTTGGCTATGGCGGATGAACTCTGAATTACTCGACTGCAAATTTCTTCGGCAAGGTAACAGTTGGAAAACTTCGACAGTTGATTTTGAAATTCGTTGTATAAGACATTGGTCGTTGTATGAAATAGTGAAAATGATGCGCGTTGGTGTTTTATTTGCAAAGTCAAAGGTTGGCGGGTTTTTTATTATTTTAATGGATGACGTCAGCAAGTACGGTGGTTTCGTCACGGGAGGTAAGCGGTAAGCGGTTTCCATCGCACCGCTTTTCGGGAAAGACGGTTTTCAGCGAAGGGCGATCGATTCCATACGATGAACGACACGTGGCGTGGCACTTTTCAGAAAATTGCTTGGCCATCGCGCGTTATCGTTCGGACGAGGATGGCCAGCGATATTGATAATAACCGTAGATCTGAGATTAGTCGATCGGACGGTTGTCGGGAAAGGAAGATGACAGGGACTTAACTGGCGGGCCCGACGTAATTTATTATGAAATAATCGCATCGGGGGCATTTTGATTGGTGGATTAGGTTATTAATTAACCATGGGGGTTAATTAATCCCTTTATACGGCGGAGTATCGATTTTTTTTATTAATTGGAAATTCAACCAATTAATTAAATTTATATGGTTATTTTTCAACCAACATGCGGGATATTATTATTTGGGAATTTTATTATTAAAATAATACGGGAAAAGGGAAAATTTACATAAGGATTTAAATAATAAGTTAAAAATTAATATGGAAATGAATAAAAAGCGCTAAGTGTAAAACATTAGATTAATGTATTTAACTTATGCTTGAATAAGAAGGGTTTTTATGAAATATTGCATAATTTTTCTAAGTAAAATAGGATTTTACTTAGGAAAATATTTTTTAGAAGTAAATGAATGTCATGATGAATGATTTTAAGTACTTAGGCTTTTCCAATTATTGGGCCAAGGGTCCGGTCCCTCCAAAAGTCAAGGAAATGCCTTGAGCCCCTTTAATTCTCAAATGCCTTAGTACTTAGGGGAAATTAGTGAAATTTTTAGGGAAAAATAAGCAAGGAAGTTAATAATCTGACTTTGCTTTGCTTGAAATTCTTCCAGTGTAGTGTTTTCCTTTGCACTTGTGATGAAAGTAAAGATTTAAGACTTCTAGAATCATTATCCATCACATGTAATTCTGCAACATCATCTACCTACCCTACCTACTTTACCCTACCAATTTTTCTTCTTTATTAGGGTGCACTTAGACTGGAAAACCCTCATCAAACTTTTTCTTTTACATTTGGAAATCTATCTAATTCTATCCTTATTACATCCAAGGGCTCAGATTAAACTGTTGAGCTCCTTTTATTACTCTACCTATCTACTTATCTTTTAAGATTAAACAGTTTGGTCAGATTTTATTCTCTATCTCTAAAACATAAAATTGAAAGATGAACTAGCCAAGCTTAAGCTGTTTGACTGTTCATAAATTGTGGCATAGAATACAAGTTGCACACAATTTTATTTATTACATAAGAGCAAAAGGTAGTGGCATTTAGACTTGCACACTTTCCTTGGCCTTTCTTTTGGTGGGGTTCATTTTCTTTTACTTTTTTGGCCATTTTATTCTTTTCACCCTTTGATTTTTCTTTAGGGTATACCCTCTTTACATTTTTTAAATTTTTTGATTTTTTGACAATATGGAAAACCTTTGCAACAAGAAAAGGTATGAACATATTACATAGCTTATCAAGTCAATCATGATATATGACACCTATTGGTATAGGAGTCGAACACTGGCTCCACTTGGGGATGGCTTTTCCTGGTGAAAAGTCAAGAACAGTAGGTCAGTTGCCCTCAGCCATTGGGCCAATCCAAAACATGCATTTGCTGTGGCTGAAAATCTTGAATCGAATATAGTCCTTTTTCTGCAGCCTAAAATCTGATCTTAAACTAAAACAACACACAAAAATTTTCAAACCAACTTAATGAAAAACTAGCTGAAAATTGAAAACTAAAAAAAAATGCTCAAAATTATGAGCTTATTAGCACTCATCTACCTACTCAATCCACTGTTCAACTGCTGGTTAGGTAAAATGAAATAGCCAATGCACCCATTCAACCATTATGTACTTTGATATATTTTGTTGCATTTTCTTGTTGATTATCAAAACTGTACTTCTGCAACCTATTAGAAACTTGTCAACAAATGAGAGGATAAGGAAACACTTGATTTCCTTTGTTGACTCTAGAAACTGTACAAAAAAATCTTCCAAAATATATAGACCGATGTTTAACTAATCTAAACAACTATACATCTGTTCTGGATGGCCTCCATGCCATGAATCTGAAATGTTATTTTCATATTTATCTCCCTGCAAACTTTCAGATAAGATTTGTGATGATATTCCTACTAATTGTAATGTTTGACTGTTGAATCCTTTATCATCTTGATTCTGAAAATCATAGTTAGTTAATAGAGGAATGCTTTGAATGCCTTCAATATTCAACATATCTGCTATTGGATCCTAAAAACATGGGAAAATTGATGGAACCTATGACATACAAAATTCCATGAGACTTCATAAACTTCAACAAGTTTCTCATCCTTTTCATTAAATATGTTATACCACATTTCCTTTAAAAGTTGAAATGGTTCAAAACATAGTGGTATGGAACTTTCTTGTGTCATTTGATCATTTATTTCAATGGGAACTGATAACTGCAATTGTGAAACTAAAAAATCTTGATCAATAGTTTCATTATCTTCTTTGTTGTCAATCACAATTCCTAAAGATTGTTGATTATTGATGGCCTGATAGTTGTCTCTAATGAACTGAAATGAAGCAAAAAGAAGAGGTAAAGAATCTTTACTTATTTCCACATTTTCTGTTTTTTCTTCCTCACTCTCATGGTTTATCTGTATTGGTTGATCACTATCTTCAATCTGCTGAAACTGAGTTTCTTCATCCCACAAACTAGCTTCCAATTGCTCTGTAAAGTTAGCTTGAGTTTGGAGAACATAACTATCATCATAATGATCATACTTAGGCAAATAATGAAAAGAAGGAATGTCATCAAACATACACATTAGATCAGTAGATTCCTTTTCCTCATATTGATCTGTAAATTCATTTTCTCATCTATGATAATTGGAATTAGCAAGAATTTTTTCATGGCTATCAACCTCTTCTATTTCTTCATGGTGATTTTGAATAAAAAAATCATCTTTCATAGTGATCTCCTGTTTTCTTTCATCCAATTTTCTTACCAAAAGGCTGAGTTTTACCTCTGCAATGTGTTTCTTTTCCTCTTCTTCTGCTTTCAAATTTTCCTGTTTGATTTGGAGATTAACTTCCACATCAACTGCAATGTTCTGCATATGTACAAGTGTTTTTGGATCTCTTTCTCTTAACCGAAATTCTATTTCTGGATCAAAGGCACTTGGATAATGCAAGAGAGCTGAATCATGAGGAGGTCTAATATTTTCTGGCATTGAATAATAAACTTGATTAAATCTGTCAGAAAATTGTTGTATTGTTTCATTTGAATGTCTTTTTAATTGATTATATTCTTCCATAATCACAAAAGGATTAACTTTGATTATCCATCTATCAAGGAAAATTTTGATAAACTGCTAGAAATTTGAGATGCTAGCATTAGGCAAATTTTTGAACCAATTCTTTATTCCATTTTGCAAAGAAAGAGCAAAAAGTCTGATTTTAACATCATCTTCATCAATCTCAAATAAATCCAAATAATTCTCAAAACCTTGAATATGTTTTTGGGCAGTGATACCATTCTCTCCATCAAATCTAGGAAGATACTTGTAGTATTTTTAGGAAAATCATGGAGTATAGGAGGTAAAATAAGGGGCTTATATCTATCTGGAACTTTATATGGCACAGGGATATGTACAGGGATTGTAAGATCAGTCTTGATTATTTGAGGCTTCTTAATTGGAAAATGATCATCATTAGATTCATAAGAAAGTTGCTCAAAGAGATTAGGAGAATTATTACTTACAATCTTCAAAGGAAAATAATTAAAAACTAATCTAAGATCTTCTATAAAATACAATATACATTGAAAAACTTTCTTAATGAGAAAGAACATAATGTCTTGGATTAAGATCCAAGTTGAAAGCCTGATCTTTCCATATTGTTATTTGAGATTCATTCCTCCAGTGGAGTCTTGATTATGAAATTGATTTGGACTCGCCAGGTGGATGATGTTAACCTTTGTGTGTCTGATCACTATCCACCATCATAGATCAGATCTGAACCTGTAAAGTATTTCTGAAGAAAAAGGTTAGTCTTCCCCAGTGGAGTCGCCATGTTAACACTCAGTAATTTCTCCAGGCTCAAGAGAAATAGTCCGAGGTAAACACAAACCAACTTTAGGTACATAATCTAGCCAATATGTACCTAGAGAGGGCTCTCTCTGTAAAATTTAGCTTTGTTTTAGAAGATATCAGGCTAGTTATAAAGTCCGAGGGTTTTGATTGAGTTTGGTTGATGAAATTCAATAGCTTGTAGTAATATTGAGTAGTTTAGGCCATTGGGCTAATGGAGTCGAAAGGATAGCTTAACTGGATTAAGTTTCTTAACAAAAGATGGTTTCACAGGGCAAGGTAATCAAACAGGGAACAATTATAGATCTAAAGTGAATGGGATGAACTCAAATTGGATGAAGGGAAATTAAGAATCCTTCAACACGTTTGAAAGAGGGAAATTGAGTGATTATTAATAAAGAGCAATTAAGTATTCTTTACTAAATAATCAAAATGCTTAAACTAGAGAAACAGGAGCAATTAAAAATTCACTGTTTAAACCAGTTCAGAAGAAAACATTTAGAATAACAACGATTAAAATCAGATTACACTTAAGCACTTTCTGATTTATTCATTTTCGTTAATCAGTCAGAAATGAAACACATATGATATAATAAACAAATATAAAGACTTCAAAACATAAGAGATAGATGACTTATTGATCTGTAGTCTAACACAAGAATCCTGTAAAAAGTCTTTCGCATCAATTCCTCATCCAGCTTGCCACACAAAATTTATCCAATAGATATTTATTCCAAAATATCCAATGTTACAGCAAAGTCTAAGAATCCACCCCCAAAATACTTCTAAGAGTGAAGTATTTATACAAATTCTAAACTAAAATATCTTGAAAAAATATCAAGATTAGTTCACAAATCTATCCAACTATTTTACATAAATAGAACTTAAGTAAAGGACACTCAAACTAATGCATCTATTTGGCACTATTTTTAATGGATAGGTGATGACAAAGAGGAGAATTCGAATTTGATCCAACTCTTAGTTGATGATGAGGCATCCAAGTCACTAACTGCTTCCTTTCTTTGTGCATTATGATCCAACAATTCTGCAAACTTGGGGTCCAATGATATATTTTGATTTCTCAATCCGTAATACATATGTAAAAAGTGAAATAGGTTATTGTGGATTAATATGTTGGTGATATAAACCTCTTTGAGCTTCCTAAAATTCCTCTCCAGTTGTGCACAATAGGCTCTATAACAATATGTGTAAAACAAAGTTTTACAGAGTCTGAAAAATAGCCTATAAAGATGTGTATGTATCTCTGATTCTGAAATCACTGTGCAAAAAGTGAGATATGTTTGTGTAGATGGGTCACTTAGGAATAAAAAATTCCTTCAGTTTTGTATGATGTATTTCATATTGGCCACAATATTCTCTGCAAAATGATGACTTAACTGGTATTTTCTGCAAAAAGTGTTTTCCAACATTGTTTAATATTTCCAAAACCATAATAGTTGTTAGAAAAGTGAGAGATTTTTTTGTAGATGGTCCTCTTAAGAACATAAACCTCCTTCAGTTTTGAAAAATTCATCTTGGATTTATCACAATAGTTTCTGCAAAACAATGACTAAAACATGAAATTTCTGCAAAAATGTTCCTTCTTGTTGTGTTTTTCATCTTTTCACCTTTTTGTTCTTTTAACTGTTTTACTTTCACTTTAGATAAAATTCAATATTGGTGAAAGTGTTTTCATCTCTTTTTACCATTTTACTGCCTCTGTAATTACTTTTACTATTTACCTTTGACTGCTCTGTAACTTCATTTTAACTTTCACTTTGACCACTGATACTCTTTAATTGTTATGCTCTCTAACCTCTGTTTATCCTTTTATCCTCATTTATCGTGACTTACTATAGTACATCATGAAAAATTCATGTAAGGATAATTTTACAAAAGTTCAAACATTTCTTTCCACAATTTAGCTTCCGGTATTCTGGTTCTTTGCAGTGGCAAAAAGTTCGAAGAGGATTTTCACTGACAACAAGGTTTTTAATTTGGAAATCCCTATCTACTAGAGGTAGATAGTCTAAATCTCTGTGAGGGGCATTCAGGGGTGCGACATTCAAAGCCACAAGAATTTCCATTTCTAGTTCTTGTGGATTCAGAAATGAATTGCGGGTTTTGACGAAAAACGAGCACAGTCACAAGTTGGGGAAGGAAATTGCAATTGAGGAATGAACTAAAGACCAGTCTTAAACTCTGCTTCAGTTTTTCATGTAGAATTTAAAGAAAAAGCCAAGTTTTTACAGAGTTTAATAGGAACTAGGGTAAATACCTGTTTTCCAGGAAATAAACAGTGACTAAACAGGTGTTGGCTATGGCGGATGAACTCTGAATTACTCGACTGCAACTTTCTTCGGCAAGGTAACGGTTGGCAAAATTCGACAGTTGATATTGAAATTCGTTGTATAAGACACTGGTCGTTGTATGAAATAGTGAAAATGACGCGCGTTGGTGTTTTATTTGAAAATTCAAAGGTTGGCGGGTTTTTTATTATTTTAATGGATGACGTCAACAAGTACGGTGGTTTCGTCACAGGAGGTAAGTGGTAAGCAGTTTCCATCGCACCGCTTTTGGGGAAAGGCAGTTTTCAGCGGAGGGCGAGCGATTCCATATGATGAACGACGTGTGGCATGGCACTGTTCAGAAAACCTCTTGGCCATCGCGCGTTATCGTTCGGACGAGGATGGCCAGCGATATTGATAATAACCGTAGATCTGAGATTAGTCGACTGGATGGTCGTCGGGAAAGGAAGATGACAGGGAATTAACTGGCGGGCCTGACGTAATTTATTATGAAATAATTGCATCGGGGGCATTTTGATTGGTGGATTAGGTTATTAATTAACCATGGGGGTTAATTAATCCCTTTATACGGCGGAGTATCTATTTTGTTTATTAATTGGAAATTCAACCAATTAATTAAATTTATATGGTTATTTTTCAACCAATAGGCGGGATATTATTATTTGGGAATTTTATTATTAAAATAATACGGGAAAAGGGAAAATTTACATAGGGATTTAAATAATAAGTTAACAATTAATATGGAAATGAATAAAAAGCGCTAAGTGTAAAACATTAGATTAATGTATTTAACTTATGCTTGAATAAGAAGGGTTTTTATGAAATATTGCATAATTTTTCTAAGTAAAATAGGATTTTACTTAGGTAAGATTTTTTAAAAGTAAATGAATGTCATGATGAATGATTTTTTTTTCTGAATAAGACTGATTCTATTAAGCAGAAATATGGTACAAGATGATGATACAATCAAGAGAAGCAGAAAACTAGCAACCGGAAATGATAGAACTATCAACCTCGGTCCTGGAGAAGGAAAGAAACAAGCAAGAAATTACAAGAAAAGACTGGATGGCAAAAAAGACCGAAAACTACCCAAAGTGGGCAGAGGCCTCTACATGAAGCTTTTTCCCTTTCTTTTTACTGACTTTAACCCATCCATCCTGGGGTGAATGAGCTAAAACAACTTGAAGACCGGAGTTCTCCAAAGGGGGGATCTCCTTATCTGAGTCGGAAGAGGAGGTCACATGGGAGCGCTTCTGAGCGACGGCAGTATCGGGAGGATGCGAAGGAGCATCGGTGGGAATGTCCATTGTCTGATTCTGATCTGATTCTGCATCACTTCCATCATCTTCTGAGCAAGAGGAATCAGAGTCTGCTGCAGGTGGCGGAGAGTATGGAGCCCATCGTTTGGATTTGGGTTTGGCGTTGTTCGCCTTTTTCTGTTTTGCCGGGAGAGCTGGGCATGAGTTCTGAAGATGCCCTATTTGGTGACAATGTCGGCAACGAAAGGCAGTATTCTCATAATCAAGTGACTGAGTCCAAACAAAGTCATTTATCTTGAGATTGATTTGGTCTGGAAGTCCCTTGCTTAAATCTAGTTCCACACATATTCTGGCATATGTGTAAAGACCTTTGTTTTCCCACCAATAATCTCCCACCAGAAAACTGCCCAAGGTGTTGCCTATCGCTTTATAGACTCTAATATGCCATAGATGCGCTAGTAAGTTTCATGATGAATGATTTTAAGTACTTAGGCTTTTCCAATTATTGGGCTGAGGGTCCGGTCCCTCCAAAAGTCAAGGAAATTCCTTGAGCCCCTTTAATTTTCAAATGCCTTAGTACTTAGGGGAAATTAGCGAAATTTTTAGGGAAAAATGAGCAGGGAAGTTAATAATCTGACTTTGTTTTGCTTGAAATTCTTCCAGTGTAGTGTCTGTCTTTGCACTTACGATGAAAGTAAAGATTTAACACTTCTAGAATCATTATCCATCACATGTAATTCTGCAACATCATCTACCTACCCTACCTACTTTACCCTACCATTTTTTCTTCTTTATTAGGGTGCACTTAGACTAGCAAACCCTCATCACACTTTTTCTTTTACATTTGGAAATCTATCTAATTCTATCCTTATTACATCCAAGGGCTCAGATTAAACTGTTGAGCTCCTTTTATTTACTCTACCTATCTACTTATCTACGAAGATTAAACAGTTTGGTCAGATTTTATTCTCTATCTCTAAAACATAAAATTGAAAGATGAACTAGCCAAGCTTAAACTGTTTAATTGTTCATAAATTGTGGCATAGAATAAAAGTTGCACACAATTTTATTTATTACATAAGAGCAAAAGGTAGTGGCATTTAGACTTGCACACTTTCCTTGGCCTTTCTTTTGGTGGGTTCATTTTCTTTCACTTTTTTGGCCATTTTATTCTTTTCACCCTTTGATTTTTCTTTTAGGGTATACCCTCTTTACATTTTTTAAATTTTTTGATTTTTTGACAATATGGAAAACCTTTGCAACAAGAAAAGGTATGAACATATTACATAGCTTATCAAGTTAATCATGATATATGACACCTATTGGTATAGGACTCTAACAGTATGCAAGGCTGCACAGGGGTCGAAAGGCATCAATGCCTCGTGAATCATTGATAAAACGTGGATTTTTAAACCCTGTGATGATTTTCTTTGGTGAATCGAAGGCAGGAAAATCGTCATCCTCTGCCTTCGAATTTTCTTTAAAAATGGCGAGAAAACCATTTAAACCCTGCAAAATACAAACAAATATTAAAAAATCTTGCATATATAGGTTTATTGCTGCGGAGGACATGTGGAGGAAGCGTGGCCGTTGGATGGCATCATCCAACGGTCAGGATTGATTGGGAGAAGGCGTAGTGAGGGCGGAAGAAAATTTTGAATCAGGGTCGTCGATCGCGCAGAGATCGACGGTCGGGAGTGGAAAATGGAAAGTCAAAATGGGAAATGTTGACTGGGCGATGGAAGCGGGCGATGAAATATGAACCGTCGATTTGCAGATCAGATCGACGACGGAAATTAATTGGAAGCCATGCCGTAGCCCAGTTAACCGTCGGGCATCTTCGGTGAGCGATAGCCGTTGGATGGCCCGCCCTAGATCGAACAGTGTATAGCAATATCGCGCGGGGTCCACCTCTGAACGTTAACGCGTGATGGACGACGGTTTTATGAATAGTGCCCAGGCCATGCGTCGACCGATGAGTGGAATCGCTGGCGATCGGGAAAAAACCGCACTCGCCCAAAGGCAGTGCGATGAATACCGCACGGTTTTTGGAATGGGTTAGTGGATGGAGGGGACCACCGGGGGGACGGAATCCACTCCGTCGATTTGTAGATCAGATCAACGGTGGAGATTGATTTGAATTTTAACCGGCGGAAATTTAATAAAATAATAAAACCGACGATTTTTAATATAAACCAAGGTTTAAAATATTATTTACGAAACGGATTGGCGCCCGACTACGGGACCGAATATGAAGGGTGAAATGATCAGGGGTTTATGGAGGAAGGGGTTTAAGACTTAGCTCGAGGGGGCTTAAGTCCACAATACATAAAAAATATGATTTTTATGAATTTTCAATGGTTTTCAAGGGAATCTGAGGGTTTCGACAAGGTAAAGAAGGAGTCTTTAAACCTTATAAAAGAGATTTTGATGAAGGGGGAATGGAAAAAAAATGAAAATGAGAGATTTTCATGAGAAATAGAGGGACAGAAAATGAGGTTAGCTTTGGAAAAGGGGAAAAGGGAAATGGTGCTTGCAACAGTATTTTGGCTTGGAAATCAGCAGGATTTCTGAGTTCTGAAGGGAAACAATAGTGACGATTATCCAAAGGATAGGATATTATCAAAATAATTTAAGTATCAAAAATTT
Source organism: Pinus albicaulis (assembly GCA_034641835.2). Taxonomy (NCBI): domain Eukaryota; kingdom Viridiplantae; phylum Streptophyta; class Pinopsida; order Pinales; family Pinaceae; genus Pinus; species Pinus albicaulis. The sequence goes on along the minus strand of JAXQQM020069044.1, from coordinate 9,268 downwards.
TAGAAATTAAATTGTTTCTTGAAGGCTATCCAACATCATTTAGCCACCACCTGATATGACAAAATTTATGGGTGGCTAACAGTGGCTCCACTTGGGGATGGTGCCTTTTTGAAGGCATCAAGAATTTCAGACTTGCATTCTCTGGGAGGCTGATCAGTTGCCTCCTCCATTGGGCTGCCTTCCTTTCTGTGGATGATCTTCTTTGTTCTGAAAACATATTAGCAGCCATAAAAACAATGGTTCTTTCATCAACAAGCTTTCTACCTACCCAATCCTACTGATCTAACATTTTTTCTTCTGAGAGTGCACTTGGATTGGCAAACTCTCTTACAACATTTTATTCTTTTGAAAGCATAAAACCAATCTAATTCTACTCCTTACTTCTACCTGAACTCAGATTAAACAGTTGAGTTCATATGTTTCTCTACCTATTATATTATCTGTTGGGATTAAACTGTCCAACAAAATTTTATTCTCTAAATTCTACAATAGAAATTGAAAAAGCATTCAAGTCAGGATTGAACAGTCTAACTTGATGCTGGTCTATGGCATAAAAGACAAGCTGCACATAGACATTTATTTTGCACAAAATTAAAAAAAAAAATGGAAGGCTTGAGATCTGAAAATTGAAAAAATTTCCTTCCTCTTTTTCTACAGCTCTGTTTTGATCTTTGTTTTGAGCTATCTTTGCTTTTCTTCTGGTTTAGGTTTTAATCTGAATAGAACCAGATTTTTACAACTTTTGACTCAGAATTTGAAACAGATTTGAGTCATTTTCTCTTTTAAACTTAGGTTTAGATTTTGATCATGTTTCAACCTTTAATTTCTATCGTAAACTATCTACTGATAAGCCAAGATTATACAGTTTGGAAAATCGAATTCACTATCCTATCAGCAGAAAATTTAAAGCTAATTAGTCAAGATTAAACTGTTTGACTAATTAGAAGTGTGTTTTTTAGGAGTGGCATTTGAGCTTGCACACTTTCAGATTTGTTTCTCTTTTTTGGTATGGGGCTATACCTTTCTTGTTTTCACAATCTTCCCTCTTATCTTTCTTTCTTTGTTTTTGTATTTTTGATTTTCATAACTTTGAATGCAATTTTAAGACTATGATATTTGCAATGGTAAAATAAAATGATTTAAAACTTATTATTCTTGGCAGAAGTAATGCTTGAGCATTCTTCCATTGACAGGACCTCCATACAGATCTTCTCCATTCAATTCCTTCAAGAAAAATGCATTGTGACCCCTCTCAGCATGAATAATATAGGGCCCTTTCCACAAGTTCTCAAATTTTCCATGTTTTCCCTTCTCTTCTTTTCTTGAATCCCACTTAAGAACAACATTTCCAACTTGGAAATTGTTTTCCTTAGTCCTCTTATCAAATAGCTTCTTCATATTTTCTTGGACTAACTGTGTTCTTTCATAGACTTCCTCTCTGGTCTGCTGTAAATGGATTGTTTGGTTGATTCTTCTCTGCATATCATTCTCTTCAATCTGCACTTCTTGAAGGAGCTTCATGACTGGCACTCCAAATGAGGTGGGAAAGACTACATCCATGCCATAAAATAATTGATAGGGGGACATGTTTATTGATTTGTTTGTAGTTAATCTATCAGCCCATAAGGCATGAACCAGTTTACTGTGCCATGATTTCTGATTTTGTTCCAATAGCTTTTTAATGATATTGATGAGGCTCTTATTGGAAGATTCAGCTAATCCATTTCCTTAGGGATAGTAAGTGGTGGAATGGCCCAAGGTTATGTGGTATTTGTAATAGAAATCAACCATATTCTTAGATTTAAAAGCAGCAGCATTGTCTGTTATGATTTTTCTGGGACAACCGAATCTGGATAGGATGTTGGTTTCAAGAAACTTGATAATGATAGATTCATTAGAATTCCTGGAAGGTATAGCTTCTATCCATTTGGTAAAGAAGTCAGTAGCTGTGAGGATCCACTTATGTTGAGCTGAGGAGGATGGTGAATTTCCCCAATGAATTCTAAACCCCATTGTTGAAAAGGTGCCTCAACTCTGATAGGATGTAAGGGTAAGGGAAGAAGTTTTCTTTTGCCATCAAAGATTTGACACTTATGGCAAGACATGACCAAATTTTGAGTGTCTGGGAAAAGGGTAGGCCAATAGTAACCAGATCTAAGAATTTTGTTTGCTGTGGCCTTCCAGTAGAGGTGTCCTCCACATTCTCCGTCATGCAATTCATGCATGATTTTTCCTGCATCATCTTCAAGTAAACATTTAAGAAAATTTCCAACAACATTTTTCCAATATAATACTCCATCTAATATGTAAAAACTCAAAGCTTTTTGTTTCAAAAATCTAGCTTTAGTTTTAGACAGAGAGGGAGGGGTATTTAAATATAAAAGCACATAAATAATGTCAGCATACCAAGGAGAATTTAGAAATGCTTCTTCAATAAAAGGAGCAGTAGATTCTTCTATTTCCTCCAACACATCTACCATATTTATGTCTCGTGCTTGAAATTTAGACTCAGCCATAAGCTTTGCTAATCCCTGCCCTTTAACTAGTTTGGTGGGCCTGATTTCTAAGTCATATTCAAGAATAGTTGCGATCCATTTTCCCCTTTTACCATCAGGGTCTTGACTTAGAATGTCCTTGAAAACAGTATGTGGAATAAAAGAAATTATGTGAGTGTAAAATATAGACCCTAAAGTCTTTTAATTCTTTCACTAATTCTAAGGCTTGCTTCTCTATGATGTTATATTTGAGAGGATCATCTCTTAAGGCCCTGCTAAAGAAAGATATTGGTTGTTCTTGCCCCAAATCATTCTTTTGAAGTAAAACTGCAGCTATTGTATGTTCAGATGCAAAGGAAAAGAGGTAAAGTTCTTTGGTGAAATCTGGACTAATTAGGACTGGTGTTTGAGTAAGTGCTTGTTTGACCAGTTCGAATGATTGTTTAGCTGGTAAAGTCCATTTTACACCAACATCTTTCTTAAGAATGTTTGTAATGTTTTTTAATAGCTCAGCAAGATTAGGAATAAACCTCCTTAGGAAATTAATCTTTCTGATGAAAGATTTCAATTCTTTGAGGCTCCTTGGATGGCTAATCTACAATATGCCATCTATCCCTGTAGGGTCTATTTTAATTCCCTCTTCGGAAATTATATGGCCAAGAAGTTTACCTTCTTGGAGACCAAAGAGTGTCTTCTTGGGATTCAATGATAAGCCAAATTTCCTACACTTCTCAAAAAATTTTCTCAGGTGAATCAAATGTTCTTCATCAGTTTTTGAGAAAATGGTTATGTCATCAAGGTAAATGATTATGAAATAGCCAATGTCTTCAGAAAAGGCTATGTCCATGGCCCTTTGGAAGGTGGCCCCTGCATTCATTAATCCGAAAGACATTTAGACATACATAAAGGTGCCCCAAGGTGTGGTAAAGACAATTTTGATTTGATCACTTGGGAGCACTAACACCTGGTTGTAACCCGAGAACCCATCTAAGAGGGATATTCTTCTAGATCCAACTACCTTTTGAAGTATATGGTCCATGTTGGGAAAAGGGTAGTTGTCCTTCAAAGAGGTTCTATTTAAATTTTTGAAGTCAATACAGAGCCTGATTTCCCCTGTTTTCTTTCTAACAGAAACTAAGTTTGATACCCACTCTGAAAATCTAATGGGTACTATGATTCCAACATCATGCATTTTTTCAATCTCTGCCTTGACTAGAGGTAGTAAGAGAGGATTTATTCTCCTTATTTATTGTTTGAAAGGCTTTTGATTTTCTTTCAAAGGAATTTTATGCTGGATGATGCTGGTGTCATATGATTTTAGGTCTTTGTATCCCCAAGAAAAAACATCTTTAAACTCTTTGAACAACTCTATGTACTACAGTTTTATGTGAGCTGGGAGAGTGTTGGATAGCTTGATCATCTTGTGTTCTGCTAGACTGCCTATGTTATGCTCTTCTGTATTTTTTCCACAGGCTCTATTCTCGGTTCTTTGGCTACATCGTTAAAATCAAAAAGGTGTTCTAAAGGTGCTAGACCTCTTGGAATTTTATCATTTTTGCATTATAAAACCTCCAAGTCTTCTTGGTCTGTGTTTTCAGTTATCTCTGCTTCAAAAGGATTTTCATAATGATTTATATCAGCAGTATATGTCATTTCAACTTCTGGGATTTGTTCAATATACAAACAATTTTCTTTATGGCTAGTTTCTGATATTGGTATGCTGAAATCATTTTCTGATTTCAAGAAATCATCTATGTGTTTGTCAGAATCAAACACTTGCTAGTGATATTTGTTGTCAGGCACAACATGCCTATGTTTTACTTTTACACTGAGCTATTGATTTATTTCAGGTATTTGGAAATTGCTGGCATTGAAAGCAAGTTCATTTGCTAGATGATTCAGTTCTCTTGGAATGAAAATAAGTTCATACTTTTCAAAGGTTTTTAATAGATCAAGGGTAGTGTTTCGATATTCCCTAAGTCTTGGATTTTTAGCTGAGTATTCTCCTTTGATTTGTCTTATGATAAGTTCAGAATCTCCTAAGATTGATATCTTCTGGGCTTCTAACTGTTTAAGTAGTTGGAAGCCTAGGAGAAATGCTTTATACTCAACAATATTGTTAGTGCATGGGAAATCCAATTTGTATGAAAAAATCTGTTTTGTATTTTGAATCCACACACCTGCTCCTGCACTTGTTTTATTACAAGATCCATAAAAGTTTAGGGTCCAAAGTATGTCATTCCTATTTTCATTTTCTTGTTGCTGTTGATTGGTAATGTTTTGAATTTGATTGAAGGGGAGATTTGATTGTTCAGGTGAACTGATTGGGTCTATGTTTTCTTTATCTGGTTGAGTGATTTCATCTTCGTTACATAAGATAAAGGAATCTAAACTTGATTGAATAGAATATATTGGAGAGTTGTTTGGTTTGTCTATGTTGCTCACCATGTACTTCATGTGGGATTCCCTATATAGTCTTCTGTTTTGGTTAAAAATAGGGATGGTGGCATAAGACATGTCCATTTGAAGGCTCCCCTGAAGTTTGGCTCCCCAAGATCTGGATAAGAGCATGCCATACTTAGGGGGAATGTCGGCTACAACGATGTCCATGACTAAACTTTTAGCAGGGATTTGGGACAAGTTAACACACAAATCTTTGATTAAACCCAAACATTTGACTCTTCTTGAGTCAAAGGAATACAAGTCTTTGTATTGTTTAGTAATTTCTAAGCCCAAGCTTTCCATCACTACCTTGGGCATTAAATTATGTGAAGCTCCTGAGTCTAACATGGCATTGTGTAAAATTTTCTCATGTATGTTCAAACTAACATAGAAGGGAGGAACAACCCCTTCTTGGTATTTTCCTTCAACCTCTGGACCAAACAACAACTTAGGTTTGTCATCTGTCAAGTTTAAGGTGTAAGTATCACTTCCTAAGTTCAAAGCTTTCAAAACTTGGTTTTTATACACTTCTTGGGTTACTACTTCAGCTAGGGGAATGGTAATCTTTATCTTAGAAATCTCTCCTTCAAGGCCGAAAGGAATAATTGACTTATTTGTATTTACATCTATTTTTTCAATTGAATTATTTTCAGCAACTTTGATTTGTTGAACCTTGTTTGGACTGGTAATTGGGATAGTTTTATTAGGACCACTAGCTGAAGTGCTAGGGGTACTCTGTTCAACATTTGGCTGGACACCTTTATCTTTGTTCATGTCTAGTTTCTTGGTCAAAATGTTGGTTTTCTCTGCTGTCTTTTTGGGCTGAGTTTCTGTGTTTTTCTTGACAACAGTGCTAGTGTTCTTATCTTTTGAATGATCTATGCTTCCCTTCCTCCTAAGATCATACTGTTTGTGTAGCTCCATGATTGCATTTTCAAAACCCAATCTATAGTCATCAGAATCTTCATAGGTATTTGTATTTTGATCATAAGAGAAGAAATTTTGTTCTTCCTCAGTGATGAAAACATCATCCCTACTATCTGATCCAATCAAGTTTACATGACATTCTTCCAACCTTTCCAACTCCCTATCTTCTTCATATTGATCTACATAGTTCTGTTGAAAGGGAGGTCTAATCTGTTGGTCACTTTCTTTTTGCTTATCTTGATTGTTGTCCCTTCTATAATTCTGATTTCTATTTCTGTTTTGATTATTTTGAGGTTGTGTTCTCTTAAGAATGCTCATCCTTTTCATGATCTCTTCCAACATATGTTTTGTCTTTGAGCTAGATGTGGAGGGTGTAGTGTCATCTTTATATGTTACCCTCCTCTCTGATCTCAACCTATTTCTTTTCTCAATTATGTTCGCTTCTACGTTCACAGCTCCTTTCTGCATGTCTTCTAAGGTTAAGTAGTCCCTCTCTCTTAACTGATACATCATGTCCACATCAAGGCCTTCAGGATATCTTACTAAGGCCATGCCTTGAAAAGGCTTAATGTGAGGTGGAAGAGCATTATAAACGCTATTGAACCTAGTGGAGTAGTAAGGAATACTCTCTCCTTGATTTCTCTTGAGGCTGCTATATTTTCTAGTATTTGGAGAGGAATCTTTTTGAATTCCCATTTGTTGATAAATTTTTGATGCAAGGCATGGAGATCATTTATGCTATTAGGAGGTAATTTTTTGAACCATTTCTTTACATCTCCTCCTAAACTCAGGCGAAGATCCTCATCTTCACAGCTTTTTCTTCTATCTCCATGTAATCAAATGCATCTTCCATCTTATCTACATGATGTTGGGCTGTTGTAGACTCTTTTCCAGTGAAGTGAGGGATTTTAGATTGGTAATCATTTGGTAAGGGAAGTAGAGCTTGTGGTAACACTAATGGGGCATACCATGTTGCCATGGCTGGAAATAAGGGTGGATTTACAAGAGGTGGATTTACAGTAGTGAAAGTGGGCTGAACAAGATTGTTTTGCACAGTGATAGTATGAATTGGAGTGGAAGAAATACTTGGTCCAGAAAACTGATTTTGAGAAGACTTGTTATGGAAAAGTCTAAAGTGATAAAGAAGATGGGAATCAGGAGGAGTGGAAGGTGAGGCTTCTCTACTGAAGCTTTGTTGCAAATCTGCAATATCAAGGTCAGTTTGGTTTAAGTCACCTTGAGATCTTGTTCTAAAGATGTTCTTTGTAAGATGTAAACCAAAGTGTGAATCCTCTAAGACAATAAGGTTTTCAGGGACAGAATTTGTTCTTAAGAGGCTCCTATTAGCAGCTGAATTTCGAGAGTTAGAAGTCTGCCACAAAATTCTCTCAGGATTGTCAACGATTAAAGGAGGATTTGGGTCTGGATGGGATCTAATATTGATCCTATGTGAAGCCAGACTGCTTTTCAAAAATGAGAGAGGTGGGGGTTTTAGGGACTGTTTTTGGAAGCTTCACCTCTCAGGATGTTTTGTCTAAAATGGGACTAGGCTTCTAAACTTTCTTCAAGGCTGGTTAACATAGTCCTAAAGAGATTTGGGAACCTAGATGAGTAATAGGCCTACTGGGGCTAGTGGAGTCGCCAGGTGGAAACTTTTAGTTTTTTATGAATGTAAGATATTGGATGGTTCCACCACCATGCTTATTATGAAGCCAAACTAATTTTTTTTTGGGTTTTTCTGAGTTTCTTAATCTTATAGGTTATGAGAGTGTCCTAAATCTGACTTAACACTTAGCTAGGGTGTCAAAACATACAGAGTTCACTCTTTATGGCTTGGTAATTGATTCCTTCAAGGTTTGATAAGGTTTAATGAGAATCCTAAGGGTTACTTAGTTTGTCACTGATTCAATTAAGTCCTATCATGATTACCATTGCTTGGTAGTGCTTGAAGAAGGTTACTTATGTTATACTGGGCCTAAAAAGTTTGAAGAAAAGTTTTCAAACCATTATATTCTCAGTACGTCCCACCGTGATCGCCATTATGTTGGGGCGATGAGGTGGCTAATAATCACTAGATATTCTTAAAAATAAGGGATTTCTGGAGTCCTAAGGGGTACTTAGATTGTCACTGACTCAGAAGGTCCCACCGTGATCGCCATTATGTTGGTGTCCCGTGTTTTGATAGTTTGGCAAATCAAAAGACAAGGCAACATCAGAACCAATCTTTAGAGTTCCAGGATCTAGTCCTCCTGTTCTCAGAGAGGGATCTCTCAAATGTTTGATCGCAAAGGTTTATCTTGTGTGCTTTGAGTATGATTTTAGACTAGTTATTAAGTGTAGGTTTTTGTTTATTTGGTTGGATTGAGTTGATACAGCAGAACATGGAAGGTCTAGGAAAGATATACAGAAAGAGGAAATATCTGGTTCATTGGGCGATGGAGTCAAAATAAGGTTATGACAAACTCATCAATGGATATGGGATATCAAAGGGAAAATCTAACTTGGCCATAGGATCCTTTTGTTTTTGGAATGAGATGAACATTAATGATTTGGAAAGAGAGGTTTAATTCTCAACAAAGGGAATTCGAAAGCATAATTTGAACAATAAAGAGCTCTTTGATAGACAGGGCTAACCATAAATTCTACTAATCACACCTTTAAGCAAATAATGATTTCAAAACAACTTTAAAAATGAAATCTAAGATTCGGGGAACACCCTATTTCCTCAAAGATTTATTTTAAAGGACTTAGAAACATAAAAGATTTACTGATAATTATAGTCATAGAAGAGGGAACACCTAAAAACATCTATGATCATAATTATAACGACCTTTAAGCTAACTGTTTAAGTGAGGACAAAGGGCAAGATCAAAACAGACCTCTTTGATTCACTGTAAGCAAAGAACTTCAAAGGGAGACTTCAATAACAGTTTTTAAGTGGCAGCAGACAAGCAAGGAGAACCATAAATCATGCTGAAACCAACTATTCGAACTATTAAGGAAATAAACAAGCATGAAGATTAAAGAGAGAGATTAAAGACTCTAAAATACTTCAGCAGAAGAAAACATGAAACAGTGAAGGATGAACAGGTCTAAGGTGCTTCCAGGAGTCATTTCTTAGCCTAATACTTTCTATCCTACTGTAGTACGAAGTTATAAAATATAATGAAAACATAGGAAAAACATTAAACAGTTCAGAATACTTCACCAACAGCCAAGCTCATGGATCCAATGATAGAGCCTTCACAGTAACAAGCATGCAACAATATCATCAAGGCTTCCAAGACTTCAATTTTTTCTTCAACTTCAACGGACTATGTATTTATTTCAAAGAGTTTCAGTATTACAACTTGTGATCAAACAACAACCAACAACCAACCCCTCACTCATCTTCTACAGAAGTA
>JAXQQM020087512.1:0-30098 GCA_034641835.2 Pinus albicaulis | reverse complement strand
TGTGCTCAACCTAGTGTTCCTAAATTGAGTTCATTAATTGTCAACCAGGGTTGGTAAACTGCTGAAGTGTGGTGCACTATATGTGCCTAGGTATTTGTTTCTCACTACGTTGTGTCTAGTGTTTTATTATGTTTTTGGTTTTTATGGTTTTATGTTCACAAGGGAAAGAACTAAATGCCGGTGAAAAGAAGCTACTGGTTAAAAACAGAGTGAAGCCTAAACTATGGATGGCAAATGACAAATGCAAATACTAAAACAGAACAAAGCCTAAACTATGGCTAGCAAACAACAAATGCAAAGCTTGATAATGACTTCAAGGAAATAAATCACAACATGAGCTTAAACTTTATCCAATTCATTCATTAAAGATGTGTGGAAGAGCTTGGGAAATGGACAAGTTAAGTGAAAATGAAGTTCTCCTAACTAAACAATCAACAATCAACTTACAATGTTACAACATCTCATCAATGATTAAAGGTTTTCTGGAATATATTTGGAAAAGAACATTTGTAGCATAATAATATTTCTACTCTAAACTAGCTTCTAATTCTGTTCTGCAACTCAATTTAACACCACTAGTCCTCACTCAAAAGTTATAGATTTCCTTTTTAGAATGGTCTTTGAGAAAAGGCTTTTTTGTGAAATGGTAAAAAGGTTGCAAAATACTCTAGGTCTTAGACTGATACTAACTTTTTTCCAATGATTATGTATTAATATGTGGTTGGAACAAAAGAAGTTTTGTAAATAATGAAGACTGTGGTATTTAAATTTAACAACTAATACAATTTAAAAATGCAATGGATGACAAATAAACTGGAGTGATAATACAGTGAGCTAAGACTAAAATAGAGTGCCACTAGTCTATTTGAAGTACAGTGAACAGTGTTAAATTGAAAAGCCATTATCAAACTGGAAATGAAATGACAGAGCTGAACCAAATGCATTCTGCCTCCAGAGTGCTATAACTAAATTAACATGCAACTAACCTAAGGAATTCTACAGCCCATCTCATTTAGTATGAATGATATTTTGAAAGAGTTTGTGAAAACAAGTATGGCTGTATTATTCAATGCAATTGAACATAAACATAAGACTGAAAGCAAATACAACTAGAATCTAAGACACCACAACTGTTTCTTATTCGTTGTTCATGATATTTTGGAAGAGTTTATAAGAGTAAGATCGGCTATGACACTTAGTGTAAACAAGCAATTAAAACCTACAATACCACAGTTATGACTTATTCATCATAATGATATTTTGGAAGAGCTTATTAGAGTAAGTCCAACCGTGATAATTAACGAAAGAAAATGCAATTAAAACCTACAATACCACAGCTATGCCTTATTCATCATAATGATATTTTGGAAGAGCTTATTAGAGTAAGTCTAGCTGTGATAATTAATGTAAACAAGTATGAACATAAACTTCATAAACTTGCCTCAACTAGAAATAAAAACGAGACTAAAATACTTATCTACTGTATAAACAAGGCTGCTTAGGAGGCAGGGGCCCTCTACCACCATAGTAGCACGAAATCTACTTTAAGATCGACTTAAACGCTTTCAAGGAAATGATGTTTCTTTCATTAAAGAGAGATTACTTCAAAATAGAGTGTTTTCGGGCTTCAGAAATCTAGCAATCAACCATAAAATCTAACCAAAATCTAACCTTGTCCCTCGGTTTCCCGAGCTACATTTATAGCAAATTTACATAATAGAATCTGAGATAATCAGGGGATAATTGTCTTTCCATTTTAAAATCGAACTAGAACTCTAGAGGTGGCATCATAATATGACTAAGGACATCTGGACTGTCCTTGTCCTATTAGGAGTCTATCTCCTAGTTTGAGTTCCCACATGCATAACCACGTACATAATTCCGTTCAATCTTCGTGGAGAGCAACAAATGCTGAGGGCATGATTTGGAATACGACCATGTGTGGTTTTCTCTGAGAGGACACCTAGAACCTGCTTAGACATGAAGACAACTGCAGAATTGGCAACTGGCTATAGAATGTCTGCATTCTATAGCTAGTCCTAGTTCAAAAAGCACTACAATGACAAAATCATAAAAACATAGCCAGTTAGTCATAATATTCATTCTTAAAGCAATTTTAACTAATTTCATTGATCATTTGAGCCTGGGATTAATAATGGACAAAAGAAATGGAGTGTAATGTGGTGGAAGAAAGATCATTCTTGGAGCTCAACATACCCCCACTGCTAGATTCTTGCACGTCCTCATGCAACTATTCCATGAACTCAGAGACCTCTGGAAGAACATCCAACCCTCTTCTTCTGCTTTTCCTGGTAGTTAAAGGCCTTCTGGGCTTCCTGATGACTAACTTGAACCTTAAATTGGTAAGTGCCCTGATTAACTTTTTGTTTCTCTTTTTCAACTTTTCATTGGCCTTTTCCACTTTGTCCATTTGTAGAGACATGGTTGAGTTCATACTGGTTTTTAGTTTAACTTGCTCCCTCAGAATATCATTCTCAGTCTTGATATGTCTATTAAGTACTTCTAGCTCGTACTTATCTCTTCTTAGCACATCTATTTCGGACTGTGGAGGACTAGGGGTTCTGTCTCTATTCTCTGAAGCGTTTCTCTCCAATGTTTCAACATAGTTGTAAATTTCTTACTGTGCAGGATCAATTTCTGGAACTTCTTCATCAAAATCCTCCTCAGTAGGTGTTTCTTCATCTTCTATGTTTATGACTCCGGTTTGTTTAAATTTTGTTTTCTTTAGTATCCCCCTCAGTCTGTGGCTCCTCCTTGGTTGAGATGGCCCTTCTCCTTTTTCTCTGGCAAATTTTCTTATGATCCTCTCTTTCTTAAGCTGCTTCTTAATCTGAACTAATTTTTCAGAGATCATTTCTTCACTGCTTTCTTGTATTGTTTTACCAGTTTCAGCTTTGGAGGATTTCCATCTTCTGCTTCTTTTTTTAGGTTCATGTTCAGGTGAGGGTTCTTTTGGTTCCTCAAAGCGATTTCTCACCAAGAAGTTATCCTAAGTGTCTCCCATTTTTGCTAAATGATGTTCAATTAAAATCTTGACTAAACCATGGTGGTATAAGGTTGTCTCCAGAAATTGAATTCTCTTTTGAATACTTGAAGCCATTTTATTTAAACTTTGAAGCAAGAAATAGGGAAAATTAAGTTCTTCTTCTAAGAAATGCATTATCAATCGAATATGGTAAACATAGAAAGTACCATATCTACCTTCACAAGTGATGAATTTTTGTAGGATAAGCAGCATGTTCCTCCATTTGTTCTTTAATGCAGAGCTAGGGATACCCTTTTTAAAAACAGTGACATCCATACCTGGTGACTTGAGTATCTGCTTCCAACCTTCGTTATGAAATTCTCTGTTCTTAAACCACCTTTCTCCTTGTCTAGGCAGTCCCGTTGCTTCTGCAATAAAAGCCTCTGTGACAGTGAATTTGATATCTCCAACTTCAACCTCGGCCCCATTAAAAGATCTTGCAAAGGTTTTAGTAACCTCTTTGTGGAAGCCACTGAATTTTTCAAGGAATTGTAACCATCCTACTTGTTGTAAGATTTCTCGGATTTGGGGATAGCCTTCCAAGTATTTAGTGCCAACTGGTTCTGTTCTCACGATGAGGCCCATAAATCTTCTTCAATCTTCAATTCACCAGCCTTCTGCTCATGGTGAGAATGGTCGTTAACAAGTTGCTTTTGCTCCCCAAATGTTTCCTCTGTTCACGGTGACAATGGTTGTTACAGAGCTCTGTCTCATAGACCTAAATGGTTAAAGGTTGGCTACGAGAAAGAGTGATATGGAGTGGTTACGGAATGAATTAATGAGGTGAGGTGAAGAAAACGAATCAATGAGTGAGAAGACCGCAGAGATATTTTGTAACGAATTCAAAAATCATCATTAAATTCTTAGTGACGTGACAAATCCAATCAATTTAGCCTTTTAACCGTTTAGATTTTGAAATGATGATCGGATATGGGTTTTGAAATGGTGGAACAAAAGGAGTTTTATCCAAATTTTTTGCGGGAGGTTTGTTAGGCAAGATCAACAAAATTAATTAAAACACTTTTTGAATAATATACAACTAAAATACGCTAAAATTTTTCATGATATGTCATTATAATCACTTCACACCTTTGACTTTTCTTTGATTTTCTTGTGATCTTCATATGCTTTGCTCTCCCCTGAAAATCAATACTTTTTTGAGTCTTCATCACCTTCTTGATTTTGCTTGTTCATGGATCTGCAGAATCATTTTGTTGCAAATCAAATGATTACTAGCCAGTGCTTTCAGGCTCTTTGGCTGCAGAATGTCTACCTGGCTACAAAATGTTTGACTAGCTGCAGAATGTCCAACTGATTGCAGAATTTACCTGTAGAGGACTTGAAATATGGTTTGAAGCTGGAATGTTGAAAGGTTGTATGAAATGGATAATGAAATATGGTAGGATGGAGTATGAATGAAGTGAATAATGGAGTGGAATGGATCACAACTTATCAAATGGAGTGAAAAAGTGCCCTGCAATTTCTGCTGTGTATTATTCAATTGCAGAAAGGAGATCAAAATTAAAGATCTGAAATGGAAATGAAGTGGACCATGAAGTGAAATGGATGAAGTGTAGATGAATGAATGGAATAAGATATGATATGAATGAATGGAATGAAATGAATGAAGTATGGAATGAAATGAAGTGAAATGAGATGGATCATAAGTGAAATGGATCTGCACTTATGATTTTGTAACAACTGCTTGCAAAAAAAAAAAAAAAGGGAAAAGTTAGAGTGCCAGAAAGATTATGATTTTCACTCTATCTTTTCTGTATAAACATGCCAATCAGTGATTGGTTTTCATGTCTATACTTTTATTTTTATTTTTTTTATTTTTTTATTTTTTCAATATGTCTGACTTCAGAAAATTCAATTAAGTTGATGAAGAAGAAAGATTCTTCTTCATTAACTTCACATCACTGTGTTCCTGGAACTTCTTGACAAATTCTTCTCTTGAGAGTGGTTTGTGATACGGCTTCAATTTATGACCATTCACAAGAAAAGTAACATCTTATTCATCTATTGTCTTGATTTTTATTGCTCCATTGTCAAAAATTCTCATAATTTCATATGGCCCAAGCCAATGTGTTTGAAATTTACCTTGAAAATCCTTGAACTTTGAATCAAACAAGAGAGCCCAGTCACCTTCTTTGAACTTATTTTCCTTGATGTACTTGTCATGCCATCTAGCCCTCTGTTGTTGGACTATACTGGTTTTCTGAACTGCATCTTATCTAATCTCATCCAATTCATTAATCTGCTCCAATCTATGCTTTTGTGCCTCTGATAGATCAAGTCCTAGCTGAACGGCCATTTTGAAAGTTTGAATCTGGAACTCTATGGGAAACAAAACTTGCTTTCCATAAACAAGTTCATAAGGAGTATGGTTTGTTGTGCTTCTCCATGTATTTATATAGGCCCACAAGGCTTCCGGAAGCCTATCTACCCAATCTTTTCTATGTAGATGGATAGTCTTTGTTAGGATCCCTTCAATAATCTTATTAGTAGATTCCACTTGACCATTTGCTTGTGGATGATAGGGAGTAGATTTTCTGTGTCTGATTTTGTACCTCTCCATCATTTGTTCCACTAGCCTTGATGTGAATTGAGCTCCTTGATCTGTAACAATTTCCCTTGGGACATCCAAAACGAGTAAAAATATCCTGCTAAAAGAAAATTAACTGCGTATGCCTATTAAATAAAAAGTAATGGCTTCGCTTCTACCTATTTGTAATATAATCAAAGGGTAAACTAATATATATCTCTTTTGTCTCTAATGGAGGGAATAATAGATCCACAAAATCCAAAGCCCATTTTTTCAAAAGGTTCAACAGTACCCGAGGCCGGCAATGACATCTCACCCTAAGGAGAAGGTTTCACTCTTGGCAACCGTCACATTTTCCTTACACATACTCTCTTTAGCATCTTTGAAAAGGGATGGCCAATAATATCCCAAATGAAGGATCTTATAGATTTTCCTTTTATCAACAAAGTGTCCGCCACAAGGTTCATCATAACATGCCTTGAGAATCTCAGGCATCTCATCTCCCCGAACACATCTCCTAATGATAAAATCTGGACCTGTCTTGTATAACTCATTAGCAACCCATGAATATTTTGAACTGTCATAAATGATTTTTATTTTGTCTCTTGCATTCATTATTGAAGGAAATTTCCCCGAAACTAAATAATTAGCAATGTCAGCAAACCAAGGAGTCTGAGTAGAAATTGCAAAAAGATATTCATCAGGAAATTGATCTTCAACTGGAGTGTCATCTTTGATGTTTTGGAGTCTAGATAGAAAATCAGCTACTGTGTTTTGTTTTCCAGGCCTATCTAGAATGGTAATGTTGAATTCTTGTAGAAGCACAACTATTGAAAATGGCAACAAGAAACAAGTGAAGGAGGCCTCCTAAACATCTTTCCCGATCCTAGTTGGAAAGTGATCACCTAAACTAGGTAAGCACATGTGATTTTTGTCGAAAAAATATATTTTTTTAGACTATGTCTATTTTTAGACATATGAGCATGGTCCAGTGATTGTATGTATGAGATTCTTGAGTAAGGCGATGTTGGTAAAACAGATGAGACTCATTTGTAATGAAGAGGTCGAAGTTCATTTTTAGACCGCTCTCCTAAAATATGGAAGTCAAATATTATTTACCCTTAATAATATTTGGACTCTAAACTTCAGTTTACTCTTCGGGAGTACCCCGCTCGAGCCCCGGAAGTAAGTACAGTTCGCTTTAAGGAATTATGTGTTTTCCCATGAGTTAGGTGAGCTAATGCATGTTAGACTTCAGTTAGACTCATGTGGCAGAGTTTTGGTGGAGTTGATTGAGGAGTTAATGGAGGTGGTGTTCTGGTTAACTAGTTGAACTAGTTGTATTTAGTTTAACTGGCTAATACACTAGAGATGAGTTGTGTGAATTAAATATTATTTAATTCACTAAATATTAACTCATTATTCAACTAAATAACACATCATTTTAACTCAGTGCATGGACAGTTCAGTGGCGACAAGTGAAAGAGGTAGATGAAAGGGTTGAGTTAGCTATCAGTTGCGACATCAGTTGTGCATGAGATTTGCACTACACTTGGAGGAAATTACCAATGACAATTGCGTAGTTGGAGCCAGTGAGATTCAAACCTGGATCTCTATTTAGACCAGCCTTGATTGCGCAATAGAGGCAGAGAAGTAGTGGGTGTGTTTTGAACCTGTGACTTGTTCAAAACCAAGCTAGTTTTTGTGTAGCTTTGGGAGATATTACTGAGTACTTGTGAGGATTTTGTACTATGTATTTGCTACATGTTCTCTCCATTTATAATATACTATAGCTGGGGGTTTTCAGCTATAAGCTTTCCCCATACATACTGTGTTTAATGTGTGTGATGATTTGATGTGCTATTGCTTCTATTCTTTCCGCATGTGACAATTAATTGTAGAAGAGATTATGTGTTATGCATGAAATTCGAAATTGATGTGTGATCAGGTTAATATCCATTGAATAAGTGATTTATTCAGAAAATTTCTACAATAACCATCTTATGACTCTACCATTAGTAATTTATTTGTTCATTAAGTATCTAATTGTGGAATGATCAGTGTGAACAAAAGTTTCATAGCCTGTTATATAGTGTCTGAATTTGTTTATGGCATGAACAATAGCTAAAAACTCTTTTTCAGTTATAGTATAGTTTAACTCTGCAGGAGTCAAATTTTTACTGGTATAGTAGATGGCATAAGGAATCAGGTCTTTTTGTCCCAATACTGCTCCTAGAGCTGTATCTGAGGCATCTGTTGAAATATGAAAAGTTAACTTCCAGTTAGGTCCCCTTAAAATAGGTGCTTCAGAAATTTTTGTTTTCAGGGTCTCAAAGGCTAACTGGAAATCAGAATTCCAATTGAATTCACAGTCTTTGGTAAGTAATTTGAAGAGTGGAGATGCTATCTTAGTGAAGTTTTCTATAAATCTTCGATAATACCCTGTAAATCCAAGAAAACTCCTAACATCTTTTTGACAACTTGGAATAGATAAGTTAGAGATGACTTCAACTTTTGACTCATCAACTCTAATCCCATCCCCTGAAATGTGATGTCCTAAAACAATTCCTTCAATAAACATCATAAAACACTTCTCATGACTAAGTGAAAGATTTTCTTCTTTACATCTTTTTAAAACTTTTTCCAAGTTTGCTAAGGCTTCTTCAAATGTGTTTCCATAAACTGTGAAATCATCCATATATACCTCTACACAATCATGTATTAGATCTGAAAAAATTCCTAGTACTGCCCTTTGGAATGTTGCAGGTGCATTGCATAATCCAAATGGCAACACTCGGTAAGCATAAGTACCCCAAGGACAGGTAAATGTGGTTTTGTCTTGATCTTCAAGTGCTACTTGAATTTGATTGTAACCATTAAACCCATCTAGAAATGAGAAGTACTTTTTTCCAGCTAATGTATCTAACACTTGATCTATGAAAGATAAGGTAAAATGGTCTTTAAGAGTAGATTTTTTTAATTCTCGGTAGTCAATAAATACCCTCCACTTACCATTTTTCTTTGGCACAATTACCAAAGGATAAACCCACTGACTATCTGAAATAGGATAGATAAAGTTGACATTCAATAATTTCTGCAATTCTTCTTTAACAATCTCCCTAAGATTTGGATTCATCCATCTTTGAGGTTGTCTGATTGGTTTACAATTTTCCTCTATGTAGATGTGATGAGTGCAAGTATTGGGGCTTATCCCTTTCATATCAATGTACTCCCATGCATATGCAGAAGCATGTCTCTGTAAAATCTTGACTAGCTCTTCTTGTTGAAATTTTTCTAGGTTCTTGTTTATGTTTAAAGTTTTTCCTGGAAATATCTAACTTGTAAAGCTGTCAAATTTATCCATAGAATGAAGAGACATCTGTCTTGATGACAAAAACTCAATGTTGGATTCTTATTGAAATTGTTCATGTTTATGTTCCGAAGAGGATTCAAAGTTTTCTAAAGTATTTAGAATCTGACTATCTTCACTAATTTCTGAAATTGTGAAGAGAGGTTGTAAGTCTTCTTCATCCTCTATCCATTGAGTATCATCTAAATCTGTAATTGTCCTTGTTGGAGGATACAAAGTGAATTTCTTAGTTGAAATACCATCAGAGATGTACATATCACCGGATCTACAACTAATGAAAGCATCAGCTGTAGCTAACCAAGGTCTCCCTAATATAATAGGATGTCCTCCTAGATTATTCTTAGGAGTTAGGATCATAAAATCCATAGGGTACTCCCAAGAATCTAGGGACACTGGAATGTCTTCTATTACCCCATCAGGTTTGATCACAGATCTGTCTGCTAATTGTAATAATGTGGGTGTAAAGAAAAGATTAGGAAGTTTCAGTTTATCCATGATTTGTCTACTCATGATATTGATTGCTGCTCCTAAATCAATGAGTGTGTTTTGGATTTCAATTCCATTGATGTGAATTTTAACAACTGGATTCCTGGGTCTAGATACTTTGGAATAGAAATCTTACCCATCAAGATATCTGCTATTTTTCCTGCCAGTTGAATTTTCTTTGTCTCTCTTATTCTTTTTCTTGTTTTCTTCATACTCAACTCCTTTATTGTTTTTGCTAAAATTGGAATTTCCTTGATGGCTTGTAATAATGGAATCTTAATGCAAACATTTCTCAGCTCATCTAGGAAATCATAATTAGGCACCATAATTTGTTTTTATACACCTCTATCAATTTGTAATCTTTCTGGAAAGGGAGGTATAGAAGTAGATGTTGATGGCTGCTCTAATACAGGAGTTGAAATTATTGGATCTTTTTGCTTTAATTTTTCAGTGTTTGGGTCTTGAAAAGATGTGTCTTCCTCAAGACTTTTATTCACCCGTAGAGAGTCTTCCTCAGAGTTATCTTGTTCTTGTATAATCACAGAAGGTTTCCTCTTTTCAAGTATTCTTCCAGACCTAAGTTGAACATCACTAAGGTCTAGAGGAGTAATTAAATAAGTTGGAAACTGTTGGCCTTCTATCATGTATGTATTTTGAGGATTTTTATTGTTGGGGTTTGGTATGGGTTGAGCAGGCAACTGATTTGATTTCTGAGGAAATGGTAATGGGAGTGGTTGATTTTGATGTTGTGGATTTTGAGGATTTTGTTGAAAATTTTGTTGAGGATTTTGTTGAAAATTTTGTTGAGGAGGAAAATGTGGATATGGTGGATAGGATGGTGGATATTGATAATACTGAGAGTATCTTCCATATGGATTTTGTGAACCTTGTGCCCAAGCTTGAGATTGATTTTGAAATTGGGGCCAATGTCGCTCCCAAGAATTCCAATTTGGTGGAGGTTGATTATACATTTGATCATGAAATCCTTGTATTTGAGGTCCTTGCCAAGGTCTCTTAGAGACAAAATTGAGAGATTCTGTGGATTTTGCAGAAGTTTCCTCTTGAAAGACAGCTTTAAGACCAGGAAGTGAAGGAAAACTCTTGGTCTCATGTTTTTCTGAACAAATTACACAGGTCTCTACAACTTTTGCATCCAAAGGACACTCTCTCAAGGCATGCTTCTTTCTACATTTGGGACAAAAGATTGCTAAGGCATCAGATTCAACTTTTTGCTTGTTTTGTAACTTAAGGGTGTCTATTTGTTCACTAAGACTCCCTAAGATGTCAGATTTGAATTCATCAAGCATATGCCCTATCTCTGCCCTACTTACTGTCCCAGAAGCAGACTTACTTACCCTTGCAAGAGCAGGGTCTCTTGGGCCTTTTATAGTTTTGGATTTCCCTCTTGAAAGGTTAATACATAACTCAGATATTTCAGGTAATGTGAGCTGAGATATATCCCCTTTTCCCATCATATTAAGGATATCCAACCATTCATCCCTAATTGTCTTCAACAAAAGAGCTTTTAAAGTGTCTTGATCTAAGTTCTCCATTTTTGCTCTTTTGATGTTGTAATGAAATCTCTCCAAAAAATCTTCCAAATTTTCATCTTCTTTTTGTAGCATCTTAAACACTTCCTCCTTATGATTGATTGGCATACAATAATCCAAATACCTCTCTAGAAATGCTTGTTTCATGTCTTCCCATGTCCTAATAGAACTATTGATCAAACTCATAAACCACTTCAATGCTGCTCCTTTCAATGTTGAAGGAAATAGTTTAAGTTTTTGAGCATCTTGTAAGTAGTCATAAGTTCTACACAGGACTTCAAATTCAAATAGGAAGGTTTCAGGATCTTCAGTTTTAATTCCATAGAAGTTTGGAAGGACAGAGGGTGAAATATTTTTCATAGTTGTATTGGTTTCTTCATCTACTATAGGAAACCCAAAAGAGCTTCCCATCTCTCTTCTACCTCTTCCTCTACCTTCTGCACCTCTACCTCTATCTATACCCCCTCAAAATAATGTGTGTTCTCCATTAAATACTCCTCCTCCCTCTTCTTCTGCCATAGTTGATTTTTCTGTGGAAGTGGAAAATTTTGTGTCTCTAGCAAGGGTCCTTGAATCTTCTTCTAAGACAGGTTCAGTGAATGAAGTGGAAGGTCTTTCTAATGGAATATCTGATCTTAGGTCTTCTAGAAGTCTAGGATCAGTAAAGGATGGAATGTGGGTTTGAGTTGGAGGTGTACTGGCTCTTGGTCTAGGTGAAACAAGTGGTGTTCTAGGAATCAAGCTTCTGCTTCTACTTCTTATGAATCTACCCCTTGAGTCTCTCTCTCTACGCATATAATTGTTTTTTGGAGTTAAGAAACAAGGCTACCTAGTTACACTTCCCCGGCAACGGTGCCAAATGTTTGTGCTCAACCTAGTCTCCTAAATTGAGTTCATTAATTGTCAACCAGGGTTGGTAAACTGCTGAAGTGTGGTGCACTATATGTGCCTAGGTATTTGTTTCTTACTACGTTGTGTTTAGTGTTTTATGATGTTTTTGGTTTTATGGTTTTATGTTTGAAAAGGGAAAGAACTAAATGCTGGTGAAAAGAAGCTATTGGTTATATTAAAGCAGAACAAGGCCTAAAGTATGGATGGCAAACAACAAATGCAAATACTAAAACAGAACAAAGCCTAAACTATGGCTGGCAAACAACAAATGCAAAGCTTGATAATGACTTCATTGCAAGGAAATAAATCACAACATGAGCTTGAACTTATCCAATTCATTCATTAAATATGTGTTGGAAGAACTTGAGAAATGGACAAGTTAAGTATAAATGAAGTTCTCCTAATTAAACAATCAAACAATCAACTTACAATGTTACAACATCTCATCCATGATTAAAGGTTTATTGGAATATATTTGGAAAAGAACATTTGTAGCATAATAAGATTTCTACTCTAAACTAGCTTCTAATTTTGTTCTGCAACTCAATTTAACACCACTAGGCCTCACTCAGAAGTTATAGATTTCCTTTTTAGAATAGTCTTTGAGAAAAGGCTTGTTTGTGAAATGGTAAAAAGGTTGCAAAATACTCCAGGCCTTAGACTGATACTAGCTTCTGTCCAGATGATTATGTATTAATATGAGTTTGGAACAAAAGAATTTTTGTAAATAATGAAGACCGTGGTATTTAAATTTAACAACTAATACAATTTAAAATGCAATGGATAGCAACTAAACTTGGAATGTTAATACAGTGAGCTAAGACTAAACTAGAGTGTTACTAGTCTACTTGAAGTACAGTGAACAGTGTTAAACTAAAAAGCCATTATCAAACTTGAAATGAAATGACAGAGCTGAACTAAATGCATTCTACCTCCGGAGTGCTGTAACTAAATTAACATGCAACTAGTCTATGGAATTCTACAGCCCATCTCGTTCAATATGAATGATATTTTGGAAGAGTTTGTAAAACAAGTATGGTTGTATTATTCAATGCAATTGAACATAAACATAAGACTGAAAGCAAATACAACTAGAATCTAAGACACCACAGTTGTTTCTTATTCGTTGTTAATGATATTTTGGAAGAGTTTGTAAGAGTAAGACCGGTTGTGACACTTAGTGTAAACAAGCAACTAAAACCTACAATACCACAGTTATGCCTTATTCATCATGATGATATTTTGGAAGAGTTTATTAGAGTAAGTCTAACTGTGATAATTAACGAAAGGAATTGCAACAAAAATATACAACACCACAGCTATGCCTTATTCATCGTAAGGATATTTTGGAAGAGTTTATTAGAGTAAGTATAGCTGTAATGATTAATGAAATCAACTATGAACATAAACTTCAGAAACTTGTCTAAGCTAGAAACGAAACTAAAATACTTATCTAAACCGTAAAAACAAGGTTGCTCAGGAGGCAGGGGCCCTCTACCACCAGAGTAGCACGAAATCTAGTTCAATATCGACTCAATGTGTTCAAGGAAATGCTGCTTCTTTCATTAAAGAGGAATCACTTCAAAACAGAGTATTCACGGACTTCAAAAATCTAGCCAAAATCTAACCGAAATCTAACCTTGTCTCTCGGTTTCCCGAGCTACATTTATAGAAAATTTACATAACAGAACTTGAGATAATACAGGGATTACTGTCTTTCCATATTAAAATCGAACTAGAACTCTAAAGGTGGCATCGTAATATGACAAAGGACATCTGGACTGTCCTTGTCCTATTAGGAGTCTATCTCCTATTTTGAGTTCCCGCGTGCATAACCACGTACAGAATTCCGTTCAATCTTCATGGAGAGCAAAAAATGCTAAAGGCGTGATGTGGAATATGACCATGTGTGGTTTTCTCTGAGAGGACATCAGGAACCTGCTTAAACATGAATACGGCTGCAGAATTGGCAACTAGCTACAGAATGTCTGCATTCTATAGCTAGTCCTAGTTCAAAAAGTACTACAATGACGGAATCATAAAAACATAGCAAGTTAGTCATAATATTCATTCTTAAAGAAATTTTAACCAATTTCATTGATCATTTGAGCCTGAGATTAACAATGGACAAAAGAAATGGAGTGGAATGTGGTGGAAGAAGGAACATTCTTGGAGCTCAACAGCCCATCATTAGTAGATTTGTGGGAGGAATATCAGCTCCATCAACTTCAAGAAAGTAATGAGCCCATGCAGGCTATTTATGATACTGATGAGGAAAGTTATGAAATTCTAGTAGCAGGTGAAGATTCATTGAATCTTCACTCTACTTTATCTCAGATCATCAGTAATAGTCTCCATGCATTTGGAAATCAGCATCCTTTCATCTCAAAGGGTGAAGAGGAAAATAATGAAGAAATTTTTGAGCAAGTTGAAACCAAGGAGCCTTCTCTTGAAAAAGAGGAAGCAATGGAACAGACCCTTGCTCAAGAATACATTGATCTTTTCACAAAGATCAGCCCACCAAATCAGAATATCTCAAAGCTACAAGAGGACAACACTACAGTATACGATGAGTCCTCCAGTTCAGAAAATAATGAAGATGAGGAAGAGTTTCTTTCTCAAAAGAATCTTTTCCTTGATCCAGTGGAAGAGGAAGTAATCCTGGTTGAAACCTACTTGTCAAATACTCACAACCAGGTATTATTTCAAGATCCTTATGCTCATTTCCTACAGACATTTAGAGAAGGATCAAAGGCGATCAAGAGCAGCTTGTTGCAGACAACAAGAAACATTTTAGAAGTTGCTGCTAAAAAACAAAGAGAATGGGAGTGGCCCTGCCTGTCCAACATGCTCAAAGAGATGAGCAAAGACCAGTCATGGAATCATCTGATTGACTGGATGTATTGGAAAGAGAGTTTGTCAGCTAGAAATGTAAATATTTCAAGTTAGAATAGGGTAGGTAGGAATCTCAATAAAGCTTAGCCTGTGAGCATTTAGTTAGTTGTTGATTTTACTTTGAAAGAAAAATTCAAAAAAAATACAAAAAATAGAAAGATAAAGGTTCAGATAAGCTCAAATCTTGAACCTATGGAGTTCCAAAAGAGTGGCTCAAATTAGATCAAAATCCGAGCCAAAGGTACAAAAGGACTGGTTCTAATATGCTCAAAACTTGAACCAGCAAAGAAGAAAAAAGACAGCTCTAACAAGACCAAAACCAGAGCTAGAAGGAAGAAATAAAAGTGACTCTAAAAAGCTCAAAATCTGAGTCATGAAAGGAAGGAAGGTGTTTTCAATTTTCAGAACTTCAAGCCTTCCCAATTTTGTTTTAATTTCTACAAAGCTCAGTCCATATGCAGCTTATATTTATGCCATGGACCCACAGCAAATCAGACAGCCCAATCCTAGTTTGGCTGTGTTTTCAATTTCTGTTTTAGAATATAGAGAACAAAAATTTTCCAGACAATTTAATCCTGGCAGATATTAGTTTAGGCAGAGAAGCTATGAGTCCAACTGTTTAATCTGATCTCATGGAGGAATAAGGGTAGAATTAGATTAGTTTTTTCTTTTAATAAAAAATAATGATGAGGAAGGTCTGCAAGTATAAGTGCAACTTGAAGAAAAAATGTTAGGACAGTAGGATGGGTAGGTAGTTGTTTAGGGAAGTATTGTTGCTAATATAATGCTTTTCACTTATGTAGCAGCTGATCAAAGAAGAAAAAGATGGTCAAAGTCCCAGGCTCTAGCCTACTTCCAAATATTATATCTGAGATTCTTGACACCTTCAAGAAGATGCCATCCCCATGTGGAGCCACTGTTAGCCACCTATAATAATTTGTCAAATCAAACAGGTGGCTAAATTTGTCAACAAGCCTTCAAGTGATAAATTCCCTTGAAAATATATCATTCTTGAAGCCTTCATATGTCTTCTATCCTTTAGAGAATCTTCACTTCTATTTCCATTGATGAACCCTGTTGTTTACCAAAGAAAAATTGTTCATGAGGCTCCATTTTCCATCATTTCACTTCTCTTTTCACTCACAAAGAATTCCATTTTTCACCCTTATTCCCTTCACAAAAATTCCTCTATAAACCTTCTTTTTAACCTCTAAATCATCCTAAACCCCTTGAAACCTTATATTTCCCTTTATTTGGTTTTAAAATCCTTCCTTTACCTATTGGAACCCTTACTAAGCCTTAAAAACCCTGTTTTTGGCCTTAAAAACAGTCTTTTTACCTTATAAGTTATTAAGCCCCCAAGGGCTTATATCCATTAGCCCCTGTCTCATATAACCTAAGCCCCACAATCGGGCACTTAAAATACATTATCTTCCATGCCAAAACCTTTATTTTTTCTTTATTTTTCCATCCCCAACATTTCAATTTTAAATAGATATGGACCGTTGATCTCTGCTGATCAACGGCCATCAGGTTACCTGTTCTCCGCATCACCACATGCCTTGGCTTCTTCCCTTTTTCAAACTTTCTGCTTCATCTTTAAATCTCCACCATTCATTTCGGAGATCCAACGATCGAGACTTAACCCGATAACCCATTGCACCCGTTCGCTATGCAACAAAGGCACTGACGCAATCGTCGGTCCCACCATACATTCTCCCTGTAGCTTTCCATTCATCGCGTTCTACCTGCACCATCCGATCTCCTAACGATCATCCGACGGCTCAAACACAATATCGCGCAATTTTTGAGCCCTCCCCACAGTGCGCTACTTCCGCGTGATAAAAGTGGTTTCCCAAATCCACATGTCAATCAATGTATGGAATCGCGTTCCAAACGCAAATTATCGCCTCCCCCCATTTTGCTACGCGAAAACCATCCCTGGTTTTATGCCATACTACTGCCCTCCACAACGTTGCCTTTGCTTTTAATCCAAGCCGACGATCTCTGAGATCGAACGGATCGTATTATATCGCAACCCCATTCATTTTCCATTCATTGATTCTCCCAAACACTCCATCAAGAGATCCCCACCATAGATCATCCTGATCTAACAGTCCACGTCCTTCATCACACTCAAACCCCCATCGGACCTGGTTAGCTGCTCTCCCAAGGTTTTTCTCCCATTTTTCTGCCGCATCCACATTTTTCCTCACTTCTCCTCCACCCTCACAAGCCTCTAAAGCAGTCATTCCCAATCTCGTAGGATTTTTTATAACGTGTTTATCGTGTTTTGCAGGGCTCAAAGGGTGATGAATTTATACTGTCTCCACAGTCACGGTCACGGTGACACATAGCACAAAATGACTATCACAGAGCCAAAAATTGCAAAGAGGGAAATCACTAGAAGGTTTAATAGCATGTTTCATCAATGATCGGGGTTATTGACCGTAATATAAAACCCTCCATCCCCCCTATAACCTGTATATTCACAAACACAGGTCAGTAGAAGTTTAAAGTGTATCAGAAATAGATTAAAGGATTAATGCATAATATTGAAGACTTAATGCTTATATCCATTGTTTAGAAGGATAAAGGACACAGATAAAGACCTGAATATGATCAAGGAGGCTTAATGAAGCTTGAAAAACACTATCAAAGTCATTTCAGTGTTCGAGGCATTAAAAAACATGACAATTCAGCAGAACATTCTTTCTCCAAAGGAAGGAACAACTCATACGACCTATTATACACTCCACCAAGCATCCTGGCAGTTATTACACTGACAAAAATTCCTAAAACTGTCAAGATAGCAGTTATGAAGGCATGGAAGATATGCAAGCCAAACTCTCCACCTTACTCATCTCAGAAGACAAAACAGACTACCAAAAGCCAAAGAGTACTTCAAAGAAACATACCTGAAGTTATTGTCAATCTGACAAGGACTTCTAAACCAGCCTAAAGGGTACCACTAGTTAATGCAAAGCCATTATGCAGAGTGGGCATTCGAATACTTCCTCCCCTCTGTCTTAATGAAGCTTTTAAGTCCTATCTACCACTTCTATCACTCCTTCACCTATAAGAACCCATGAAAATTACTTTGAAAATGTTGGTTGGGATTTTATTGATTGTTTGAACTGTTATTGAGGGGAAGCAGAGGAGTAGTTTGTAATATAGTAGCCTGGGAAGAAAATTTGACCTGTAGTGCTCATTGGACTCAAAGTATGTGACTGGTTTTGCACATCAATTGAACAAGCAGATTCACAGGATCCTGGTCTATATTATTGGTGATTTTTTTCTTACTGTTATTGTCTTCTTTCATGTTTTTCATATTGTCCATTATTCTCTGATAAAGAACAACAATTATAGATTAGGACATATTGTTGGAAGTACCCTAAATCTCACTGATAAGCTTTATCTTTGTGTTTTCCTCTGATTTTGTATTTAAAGGATAATTCTATAGAGTATAACCAGTCAAGAAATGTTGGTGAGCCCATGTCTTGTTGAGTACAACTTGAAACATTGTTCTTGAAAGATATTTTCATTTCATGCTAAGTAAAATATTAAACTAGGGAATTCTATGGTTAGCCATGTCCTCTAGTTTCTTCTCCAACAGTTTGTCTTGAAAATTTCCCTGGGAGATAGTGTCAAAAGCAGAGAAGGTTAAAAGTCTTTCTCTGATCTTAGGCCTTGCTCTGTGTTTAATCTTAAATTTTTTCTACTGCCTGAAAGTGGTCATGAGGACTTCTAGATTTTTTCCCTTGAGAGTACGTTGAAAGCAGGTTAGGTTAAAAGTCCTTACTTGATCTTAGGCTACCCTTTGTTTTCTTATTGAGAGTTTCCTTTGAAAGTATGTCAAAAGCAGGATAGATTAAAATTCCTTACCTGATCTTAGGCTGCACTTTGGTTTCTTTCTTCCACCTCACTTCTTAATGTTCCATCTCACCATCTATCTAAAGAGATCCTTTGGTATAGATGACTTGCCTTGTGGAAACCCTTGGATAATTTTAATGCGATTAAACCCTTTTATGACTCCATAGCCTAATGGATTGGCACTCCTCTCGACCTATCTTCCCATGCTGAAACATCCTACTACTTAGTTCCTTATTCACTTCACATAACCTTCTCAGTTAATGATCTCCAACCAAACAAACAAAACAAACCCTGTGCTTCATACCTAGCCTAATACCATAAACTGACCTTAAATATATATCATTCTTTACATTTATAGAGAGATCGCTCTCTGGATCCAGGAGGGCTAGATCCTAGGATCCCAAAGTGGTTTGATGTTGTCTTGTCTTTTGGTTTTGCCAATCTGGCCAAAAAATAGGAACCCCAACAGGTCCTAGGACTCGAAAGACTGGTCTGATGTTACCCTGTGCATTTGGTCTACCAATCTGCTAAATCACGGGACACTAGCACAAGGAGATAAAATGGAATAATGAATCTTTGAAGGCTTCCACCTACTCTGCATTTTGGAAGCATACCACTAAAACACAACATAAATTAGTCTCTGCATTTGATTCAAAGAAAGGACAGTTCCAAATTTCCTTCATGGAACCATTAGTACCAGATCCTAGGAGTGTTGAAGAATACAAAGCCTTCATTTTCTCTATTGATACAAAGGAAATAGATGGAATCGATCAAATATATTTACACAAGTAGACAGGGGAGATGACCTTTTCATCACTTACCAGTTCAGCCATGAATGCATCCATATTATAGTCATCCTTAAATAATATCAATTCTCAATTGAAGATAGAAAAAATGTATTTTTTGTCCAAGGAAAATAGAATCAAAACTCTGGGAGATTTGATAATAAAGCTAGGGAATGACCCTAAGGATGTCAAAGTAGCAGGAGAACTAATAAATAGTAGAGAGGAAGACATTCAAGCATTATTGAAGAAATTGAAGCTATCCTCTAAAGAGCATCCTTAAGCTAAAGAGGTTGCTAGTATAGAAATGGAGAAAGAAAAGTTATTTCCATAGTAGTTGAGAAAAATTCACAAATACAAAAGATGGAGCAGGCCATGCAAGCACTCTTTAAGTAGAAGGAATAGTGGGGAGCAGCAGGAATATCTACATCGAGCACATGTAGAAAAGTGGATACTTTAGCAAAGACCGCAACTTCATATCCTACAAAAGAAATTACTATAGCTCTAGATGAAATAACATTAGTTCGAGCTGAAAAGGAGAGGTTGTTGGCAGCATTATCTTGGATGGAGGAAAACAAACTCAAAACTCACAATGCATACTTTTTAGAAATGCAGAAAAATTACAAACTTATCTAGCAGATACAAAAATATGAGGACATGTCCTTCATCATTCAAATGTTGGCAGAGGAAAAGAACATTATTTGGTAGAACATAAATTCCAACATAACATATATGTGGTCGTCGATTCAGATCACTTTCAAGCAAGAGGAACTGGTGCAAAGAGTAAAGACAATAATAAAGAATACAAAGGAAGATTTGGAACATAGACCAGAAGAGGCACAAAATATTATTAAGTTGTTAAATTCCAAAACCAAGGATCAATTATAAGACTTGAACATTTCATATTGGACAACAATAGTCATGGAAGTTAAGAGGGTCTTAACAAAAAATAATTTGATGATACAATTGGAGAAAAAATGCAAAGACCTTGAGTTGCAGTTCAAGAGGTTCAATAGAAAATTTACATTTCTTCAGGAAAAAGGTTTGCCTACTCTGAAGAATCCTAATGGAAAATCGATCTCGTTATAAAAATACCAAGAGAAGTTGTGCAACATAGGTGATTATGCCTCCAAGTTTGAAAAGGATAAAGCAGTTATTAGTGGAGAGGCATTCATACAGGAATTACAGTTTGATTTAAATATTCAACATGAAATTCACCACCTTTTTGTAAATAATCCCACTTTTGAAATTTACACTGAAGTGGATGAAAGATTCAGAAATATGGTTAACTTTTCCATCCCAATTGAAGAAAGGTGGGACCGATTTCTAGAATTGATCGAATGAAGTGTAACTTGAGAACTTAATTTTCAGCACCCAAAGGAACAATATTTGTAGAAAAATAGCATCCCCAAATTTCTATATAGCCTCAAGAGCACAACAGACTACCAGGTTTTCCTTATCTTTCTCTCTTATCTCTAAAATATGTGTTCCTTTAACATATATTGTTTTGTAAAAACCTATTTTCTTTGAAGTCTGAGACATAAATCTAAAAGAATATCTATAAATACTTTGTAAAAGGGACTTAATAAGGGTAGAAACTTGTATGAAGAAAGGGTCTACATTTTGATGTAAATTTGCACACTGTACTGAAATGATTAATTTCATTAATACAGAAATTTTTCTCCAGGATTCTTGTGTCAACCAATTAGTGATGTATCTTCTCATGTGATATTGTTATTTTCCCATTTTCCCATATGTTTTCTATCTCTATTGTTTTAAGAAGATAAAGAGCCAAATTTGCTTAAATATACTTCGGGTTGGGTTATAAACAATATTCATGTTTTCACTCTGATATTAATTATAGAATTCATCGTATCATGCTGTATATTTAATAGATTTCTAATCCTCTTCATATTACTCACCCCACAAATGCTTAAAAGGTCTAAAAGCTTGCCCACCTTGCCTTGTTGCAGGTATCCTATTATTTTTGTATTTGATCATCCTAAAATTCATGAATCCATTGCACAATGGAATTTCCTTGCAGTTTCAACCAAATCTTTGAAAAACCAACCTTTGAAATTCATATCTAGCCTAATATCAATAGAAAAAAATCTAAATCCAATAGAAATATCCCTCTCTAAAGCTAGAACGGACAGATCCCAGCTTTGCAAGTGGTTTTGTGGTTACCTCTGCAATTTCCTCCTCAACCTAGGAAAATTACAGAGTGATAAAAAATACCACGTCAATGCCCTTTCCTGCAGCGCTATTACAAGTTGAGCCTTCTTGATATCCTCATCGGTGATCTTTCATGCTTTCCACACTGCCTCATCGACAAACCAAAGTTTTTCGGGATCCTCTTATCCCTGACCTCTAAAATAAGGCATCTTAACCTCATTAGCCATGTCTCTTGGGTTGTAAGGGGGAGGGGGAGGTGGAGGTGGAGGGGGAGGGAAATTATGGGGAGGGGGATGAGGGGTGAGGGGAGTAGAAGGGTGGGGAATCCTAGAGATGCGTTGATTATCCTCAAACCCTAACTAAGACACACCTCTAGGGGTTATAGGGTTACTCATTTCTTCTTCACTTTCAGATTCACCCAACAATAGACTATAAGTAGTCTCATTGAATTTTTCATGGTATACCCTAAATCGTTTACCACTTCACATAGATCCATACTTACTTCCTCCAAACATCAATCTAATTTCATTCACAGTACACCATTTTCACATAAAATAATCTTAATCCATAGCTTTAATTAATTCAAGTACTTTCCTCGGGGACCTTTGAAAAATATTCGTTCAGCTTCATTGTAGGATACATATGTGTCTATAGCGAATTCAGTAATAAAGTCTCCAAGAATACTATCAATCCAGAAATCAACAACTCTTGAGATATTGTTGTCAATCTCCTTGAGTCGATTTATTATCTTAGGGTTCCATGTAGTAGGTTCATCGTTCTTGAATTAGGTCTTATTCTCAGTCAATCCTGACAACCATTCATGCAACTCATTAGTGAATGATGAGAAGAAGATATTGTGTTGGTCTAGAAAGAGATATCTTTCTAACCAAGCTTCGGTTGATAGTCACTGTTTTTGTGAAGGTAAATCGTCTCTGCGGATAGAGATGATCCCTCTACCCCTAGAGTGGGTCTAGCAACAAAGGAATCAGCTAAAGTGTAGGTTCCTAATTAATGAATGAAAAGGACGGGTACATTGACGTACCTGGAATCCAACGTTGTCGTCATTATAGTGGTGGTGGCCTCTTGATTCTTGTCTCGACGGGTCACAATCCTTCTGCAACAGTGCTCGGATACCTGCACGCAAATCAGAAAACAAGAGAAGCATACAAAATAATGATTTCATTCATAATCAACTAACCAGTCAAGGAAGGTTAAGCATATTGCATCAAATAAAACACATTAACGCAAGATGGGAACCAAAAAATAGTCATGTATATATATAATTAGAAGAAAGAGTTACAACCAGAGCCTTGGCATCGCAGCCTCCTTCAGTGGGGTTCAGTAAAAGCGCGTCTCGATGAATCGTCAGGGAATTCAGACAGGGTGAGGACACAAGCTTAAGCTCTCTCAACAAAAGTGTCTTTTGTTCTATCTTTCTAGCAAAATGTACCGGAATTCTCTTCAGCCTTTCAGCTATAATATGTTCAGCTATCTCATCAAATGGGAGATGACTTTATTTATAAAGGGAGAGGAGGAGGTTGGGATCCCTAAAATTGTGGAAGGGAGGCCTTATCCCTTGGGAGGTTTCCCCAAAAGGTGGAAAGAAGAGGCCAAAGGAGGGAGGCCATGGTTATCCAGTCAAACCACTCTAGATGACTCGCCCACAAAGTTGTTATGATAGAAACTTTGCCTCTATATTTAAAAAACATTCCAAAACTAGCTTGGTGCGGGTATCTCACTAGGACAGAGCTTGAATTAGTGCGGGGCTCAGTTTTAATATTCCTCATTGACGTGAGGGCATAACGGTCTACTATCACCAAGGCAAAAACATGTGTTTCTGATGGTTTGCTCAGGGAATTGTCAACAGAATGAATGTTTTCCTCATGGAAAGGGAGGCAATGATGGTCCTTGCAAGGCATGACACTTTTTATTAGTCACAGAAATGATCCTCTAATGTGCGGGACGAGGATTGTAGGGATAGTGACAAAATGTTGTGTAACAGATGCCCCCTAAAGCATGAGGTCTGATAGAGAGGAAGGCGTGAAATGCTTTACGAGAACACATTCGAACAAAACACCACTGTCAGAAGACCTGCAATTACAAATACAATTGATATCTTTGATACATGAATATGTGTTATGGGTGCAGCCATCCATAATAGAGTACATATATGAACTGAGATCTGCGGTATGGACACATCCAACTAGCAATAAGGATCAAAAAATAGACTCAGGTATGGTCGCAGCCATCTAGTCAAAAGTTTCATGCATAAAGTCATGATAAGCCATAATATCCCGTAACCTAGATTTTATCAAACAAAACCCAGGGTCTTGCATTCCATCTCGACCTGAACAAGTACAAATTCAAGCATGCGAATATGTGAGCTGAAGTTGAACATGCAAGAAAATCACCTAGTTACTAGCCAATGATGAAAGTTGTTAACAATCTCGAGAGAAACTACCAATAATGATAATGGTTCTCAAGGTACAACAGGTACAATCCATGGTATGTGAACAATGATTTGATGTCAAACACCCGTAGAATCACTCGATCAAAGGCTAATGATGTGGACCTATCATTGAATGCGAAGAACTTTTCAGTGATGCATGCAAGCTCCAAGGTACTGGTAATAAGTCTCTAGATCAACTTCCTGGATAATGAGCTGAAGTCGATAGGAAGTGACCTGGTCGAAGGAGGGCCATAATGTTTCCCACATCATCGACACGAGACATAGGAACATGTTGATAGTGTATGAGGACCACATAGAGGATCATAGGAAGGTTGAAAAGTGCAAAGGCAAACTTCTCTTGAACATATCAGCGACACGACACTGGATTTGGCAGTATTTGACATCAAGGGATCTGAGGTCGTGATGATGTGGCAAAGAGAAGATGAGAGGTAAAAAATTGATTACCCAAACCCATGGAGGAAAAAATGACAAAATGAGATGTCCCCAACCTGACACAAATGCAGATGAGTGTCATGTTCAAGAGCGACATACTGTCGACATAACTAAAATCTGGTTCCATTTTCCCCCACCATTTCTGGCGAGTACCCCAATTATTTTTGAAAAACAAGCTTGAAGGGGATAGCATATGCTTGCAATGTAAGTTTTTCCTTCGGACAAATCCATCCTAGTACATTTTATGAGCCCTGGGAAGGAGGAACTCGGGTAATTTCATGGTGACGATTTCTAATGTTATCAGAGTTTAACAAGTCTGACAAAGGAAGAACTCGACATATTTTCATGTTTAGAGAGTTTGAAAAGAGGTAGAAAAGAAACTCGAGTAGGTCCATTTTCGTAAATAGTCTCTTGGAACCAAAAAGGTAGAAAAATATATATGAGAGAACCTCTTAGTCGCGATAGGCTAAGGTATTCCTTTTTCATAAATAATATATCCCAACCTGAAAAAGGGGTAAACGTATACTGGGTAGATATTGTTTCGCAGCCATTTAACGAGTTCAAAATGACAAGACTCTTGACAATGTTTTCAATTTTAGAGAGTCAGAAAAGAGCTGAAAGATGACTCCTCATGTAGGAACAAGTGGTATAAAGGGTAGCAACTGGTTCCGGTGATGGTGGAACTGCCAAGAACAAATAAAGGTCAAGAGGCTGGCTAACAAGACCACTCATTGCAGCGGTTCCTCAGGAATGGGTAAAACAACCAAGTGAGGGCATATGATTGGCCGAGCAGATGGTAATGATGGAATGATAAAACCAAGGCTCATCTGGAAAAAATAGGCTAATAAAATGGAAATCACGAGAGGTAAAATAAGAATGGTTTCATTTTTACACAAGCTTGAAATCGGGAAACTATGCTTGAAGTTGGTTTCATTTTTACAAAAGCTTGAATATGCTTGAAACCAGTTTCATTTTTACACAAGCTTGAAACAAAAATAAACTATGCTTGAAAATTGGTTTCATTTTTACACAAGCTTGAAACAAAGATAAACTATGACTGAAAAATAGGGAAAAACGGGCATGCCCCCAGCATGGTGACTCAATTCGAGGTACATGCCCCCCTAGCTTCAGTCCATATGAAAGGCAAATGGAGTGAAGGTTCAAATTACGAGATCAAGAGAAAGACTCGATTGGGGTTTTACAAGATCGTATCAAAGACTCGAATTGAACAGGAATGTGTTTCATTGTTTTAATGAGGTTGACACATTAAACTAACTATCCTCGTGAGCTAATTCATTTTTTAACGAGGTTGACATAGAAGATGAACTATCCTCAGACGATCTTGCTTCATTTTTTAGGGAGCTTGACCAAGGAAAGGAACTATGCTCTGATGAGCTTGTTTCATTTTTTAAGGAGCTTGACACAAGAAAATGAACTATGCTCCGAAATAAGCTTGTTTCATTTTTTAAGGAGATTGACACAAGAAAAAGAACTCTGCTCGCACGAGTTTGTTTTATTTTTTAAGGAGATTAACACAAGAAGACGAACTATGCTCCAAACACCTTGTTTCATTTTTTAAGGAGCATG
This sequence comes from Pinus albicaulis, assembly GCA_034641835.2. Taxonomy (NCBI): domain Eukaryota; kingdom Viridiplantae; phylum Streptophyta; class Pinopsida; order Pinales; family Pinaceae; genus Pinus; species Pinus albicaulis. The sequence continues at coordinate 3,993 of JAXQQM020087512.1, read as the reverse complement.
ACACAAGAAAACGAATTGTGCTCTGTAAGGCTTGTTTCAATTTTTAAGGAGCTTGACACAAGAAAATAAAATTTTCTCTGTAGAACTCACCATGTTGAATAAGAATTCATGGCTTCCAAGAGGTTCTCATCTGATGCGAGAAAAACATCTCAAAAATCAGGACCTAATTCCCCCAGTAAACAATGCACAATGGCACTATCACTGAATGTGGGCATGGGCAGGTAGCCACATAATTAACTTGTGGAAGGGAAGGTACAACCGGCGAATAAAAATCCAGCATAGATGATGGCAGACTAGCTGCCACTTCAGGACCAAAGAATGAAAGCTGATCAATGGTCACGATCCGACCTTCATGTGAAAAACAGATCACGCGAAAGAGGGAGGAGACAAGTGCGCCCGTGGCATAAGCATAGTCGTGCCCCAAGAGTAAATTGAAATCCAAGGGGCCTGGGATAACCATCACGTCTATATAGACATTTTTCCCTCCCAAAGTGATAGGAAACTTTGGAAGGATCCCTAACAGTTGATTGGTTCCTCTGTTAAAGGCCAACAAATTCTGCGTAACAGGCACAAGTGGTGGAGAACCAAAATATTTCCAAGTAGTCGAAGACAGAACACTAAAATACGTGCCTTCATCTATAATTGTGCTAGGTATGGCCACATCAAAGGTCTTTACCATGATTTCAAAAGACACATAAGAAGGAAGACGGTATCTTGCGAATCGACTCCAATCGAAGGAAGCAACCAAATTACTTGGAGCGAGTACCATAGAAATGAGATGGTCATCCCCTGGTATTACGGGAACAAGAGGAGCATCCTTCGAGACCTCCATCATGGGAGTAGGAGGAGAAAATTCTTGATTTATAGGGACGGGAGATTCTTTCTCCAACTCAGAGGAATCTAAAGAAACAAGAAGAACGTGAGGGGGATGAGATCCACTCTCGATGGAAATGAACTGATGAACCATAGGTGGGATCAGATCAATCGATTCCTTGACCAATTGTTGGTTGGGAACGGATTCGTGAATTTTAATTTCCGAGGGAGCAGGATAGACCAAGTATGGCTCTTGACCGATCGTTGAATCAACTAGTGGAGGACTCAAAGAAAGCTTCTTGTAACCAACTAGAAGGAAGGGTAGAGAAATAGTAGGGTTGTCCAACACTCTCGTGGCTTCATCCATGTACGGAAAAATGTGAATGGGATGATGCCCTTCACACAAATTACAGGGATTGGTAATTTTACCATGTTTCTTATGAGTCTTATCATTACTAGTAGAAGATGTGCCACCAATATGACTTCCAGAAGCCAAAGGCAATGGCGGACGGTTGTCAGACCATGCTTCGAGTACCTTGGGATCACTAGGGCAGTCTCAAAGAAGATGGTCACCTTTGCACAACATGCTAGGGTATTTGAATTTTCGTGGAAGGTTGGATGGTTTATCAAGCGAAGGTCTCTGAGGCACAATAGCCATAGAGCTGGCCTCTCTCTTATCTGACTTATTCTTCTTCTTCTTAGCCACCTGGTTACTAGAATCCAAACTTTCACCAGGCGAAGTAGAAGAGGAGGATGAAGAAATAGGTGAAGAAGGGGAGAGGTCCACTTTATAATCAGCATGATGTTGTTCAGGTGGAAGGGATGGTTTTACAGTGGGCAGAACGCTCAAGACCACGGAGGTTGAGAATAACCAAACATGCAACCCAATAGTTAACCCAAGCAGGGACAATGTTGCCATATAAGGAGCACCAACATTCCCAAAAGTGGGAAAAGGGTCAGGATTCCCTTCAGAGGGGATTCCTTGGTTGGTAAACTTCGGAAAAGTTGCCATTGTAAACAACCGTAAAAAGAAAATTCTAAGGAAGATAACTTTAACTAGGAATATTTCGTGGACAGTTAATATTTTAAGACATTGAAACAAAACTCTGTCGTTTCATATTTTAAGAGTCGAGAAACAGGAAAAAGGTGACTCTTTCACTTTCAGTTTGAAATGAGCTTGAAAGGACAATAGCTCGATGATCTCTTCTCTTTTTAAGGATTCATGAAAATATCGAAATGACTACTCAGGTAATCTAAGCAAGAGGGTGTACCAAGTTTTCGTGAACTGCCATATACAGCTTGGTGATAAAATGAAGAAGAAATGACTAAGGACTTAACATAGGTGCAGGTAGTCTCCCCGAATGCTATGTTCGGTATATCATGGTTATAGGGCAGCAGACTCAGCTTGCTATGGATAAATGATTTGAACCTATGAGGGTCTCCCTTTATATACGCGAAGGTACAGGGAGCACAAGTCCGTACTAGTGCTGTCTAAAGCCAGGTGGCGAATGACAGCTACTAGGTTTAATGACGTCGGAACACGTCACTAGCCTAGACCTCTAAAAATGTTTTCGCTAGGTTCCAATGCTTCCTTAGGTTAATTGAATAAATTTTACAGTTGATCTTGAATTAATGTTTCAGTTTCAAGGTCCTACCGAATTTGATCTCAAATTTCCCAAATGCACGCTATATGCAAAGAACACCATTTTCCATTCGATGAACGCTAACTAAGAGAAGGATAGAGATATTTAACAAGGTAGCGAGCAACAAAATCATACAAAGAAGTCCACTAATGCAACTAATACAATCTCAGCGAAGAATGAAAAATTATTTCCTAGTTCATCAAATGCTAGTTATGAAAAAGAGTTTTTCATTTCTAATGCAAACGAAAGAATGCAATTTTTTTGTTTTTTGAATTAATGAAGCACACAATGCACTAATTACAAAAAATCAAATCAAACACTATTTTAGAGCACTTTGAATGTAGAGATCTCAAAATGAATAATTAGAAAGCAATACAGTCATAAAAATGCACTCAAACCAATGACGCACTCTCTCAATCCAAGAAAAAGCTTTCAAAACGACCCAAACGAGCAATGTGATCTATTCTCGAAATGATGAGAAGGAGAATCAAACGAAAACCGAAGTGATCATTCAACAAACCCAAAAAATCAAAGGATCAAGAAAGACTAAAGAAACTGATCAGGGAATCCAGCTGACATAAATAAAAAAGACTCGAACTTCAATCAGAAGGCTCACTGAGAGAAAAACACCTAGAAACCCTAGGGCTATGAACTACACCGATGAGAAAACAGAAAAACAACTGAGAAGAGCATGCCCAAAGTAGTCAAAACAACTCCAAAAAGACCAATTGCAAATAAAAAACAACCTAGAGTCAAGCACAACATACCAAACACTCAGCAAAAGGGTCAAACCAAATCCTAAAGGATTTGGCGCGACTGTGAGGCGATAATCTGCGCCAAACAGGGGTTGGCGCTACTGTAACAAAAGCAACAAGTGCCAATTGGTGCGACTGTTCAAAAGAAAAATGAGCTAAGCCAAAAAACTATGGGATGGGGGAAGAACCAGTGAGAAGAGGTCAATCTTGACACTCTGGAGCTAAACAAGAGGATTCTAGGCAATCAAACAAGCCAAAAAATATAAAAAAGCAAGCAAACGATCGAAGTCGACTTGACAAGGCAAATTCCTAATGGGCATCGAAACGACAAACTCACACTGATCCCCAATGGAGTCACCAATTTTTTGTGAAGGTAAATCGTCTCTGCGGATAGAGACAATCCCTCTAGCCCTAGAGTGGGTCTAGCAGCAAAGGGACAAGCTAAAGTGTAGGTTCCTAATTAATGAATGAAAAGGATGAGTAGATTGACCTACTTGGAGTCCAACGTTGTCGTTGTTGTAGTGGTGGTGGCCTCTTGATTCTTGTCTCGACGAATCACAATCCTTCTGCAACAGTTCTCAAATACCTGCATGAAGATCAACAAACAAGAGTAGCATACAAAACAATGATTTCATTCATAATCAACTAACCAGTCAAGGAAGGTTAGGCATATTGCATCAAATAAAACACATTAATGCAAGATGGGAACCAGATAATAGTCATGTATATATATAAATAGAATAAAGAGTTACAACTGGAGCCTTAACATCGCAGCCTCCTTC
>JAXQQM020079222.1:0-15493 GCA_034641835.2 Pinus albicaulis | reverse complement strand
TGATATTAATGAAATAAAGTGTTATTTCCACTGCATCTCTATATTTATGGTTATATGTTTATTTTTTTGTGTTCTTTCATAAATCTGGATCAGTGGTATCAGAGCGGTCTGATTTTTCTCGATCTTTCTTTGCATGTCCCCGATGAGGTCGGGGTATAAGGAGTTAGGGCTCGATTTGGTGGAACCTTTACAAGATCAACCTCGAAACTCCCGACACGCCCATGGGGGACGAAAAAAGGATGAGAGAGCAAGATATCCTATCAAAATATTGCTCAAGGAGGCCCTTGGAAAAAAGGAATGCGATGATGGATAACTTTTGCTCTAGATCCTTCAACGACCACCCAACGCGTGCATCTGCATCCAGCAGCCACTCTGGAGGTGCGACTCCTTTTAAGGTACGAGTAAATTTTGACATTCCCATATTTGAGGGTCAAATAGATGCAGATGTCATAGATATATGGTTGAATCTATTAGAAAGATATTTCTTGGTTCATGACTTTTCCGATAGGGAGAAGATTATTTTTTCACTCCTCAAAACTGCCCCCCCATGTCAAGGACTAGTGGGAAACCCACTGTGAGAAAAAGGACGAGATAGAACCCTCTCTGTTCTTATTCATACCCACTTGGAATTATTTCTGAGATGCCATCAAGGAAAAATACTATCTCGTGGGGAGCTATGAGGACAAGTACATACAATGGACCACACCGCGACAACAAAGGGATCAAGATGTGCATGAGCTGACGAATCTGTTCCATACCCTATGCACCAAGTTGGGTATCAAAGATTCAGAGAAAAATCTGGTGCTAAATTATTGTAGTTGTCTACACATATACATTCAGGAGGAAATGGAGTTCCTCGACATCTCCTTGCTTGGTACGGCATACCAGTATGCTGCCAAGATTGAGAAAAAATTCAAATAGAAGAAGTGAGAGTTTGGATCTGCGAATCAAAAGCAAGGGAAAGGTGCTCCCAAACCATAGAACAAAGGATAGAGCCAAGGCATGGCGACTCAAGACAACTTGTTGAGGCCACAAGAAAATAACAACACCGCAAAGCCAAAGAAGGACATAGGAAAGTGGTGTGAGTTCCATAAGAGCTCCACTCACAACACAAGTGAGTGTCGGGCCAAGCAGTCGCTGGTGGCCGAGACGAGGGCTTTTGAGTCAGATGCATGCTCTGACTCTGAATAAGAACCTAAAAAGGGGAATGAAAAAGGGAAATGGATTATTGATGTGGGGCCCAACGCCACTGTTGCCACTACGAAGATCCAGAAGGAGGAACCAGAAGATCTAGAGGAGGAGGAACGTCTCTTCCACTCCTAGATGTGGGTAAAGGGTTCGTAAAGGGATCCCCGATATAGTTCATTGTTGACAATTGGAGCCAAAAGAACCTCATTTCAAGATGCCGTGAAGCTGGGTGGCTTACGACCACAACCTCACCCACATCCATACACCATCGGGTGGCTTCACCAAGGACGAGATCTCCGCTGCTAGCTAAATGTGCTGTTGCGTTCCCCTATAGCATCGGGTGCCCTTCATGGATGAGGTATTATGTGACGTTGCTCCTATTGATGTTTCTGATGTATTATTAGGACAACCATACTTGTGGAAGCGTCATGCTATGTATGAGTCTCGACCTCGTGCTGTTATTATTAATTTGGGAAATAAGTTGTACAGGATACCAGAGGTACCACCTCCTACAGCTATCTCTTTGGTTACTGCAAAACAATGTAGTAAGCTCATTTCCCAAAACAGGAAATTCGTTTTCCTGATGATCCGCCCCCAGGGCAAGAAGAAGACTGTGGCCACGACCTCCAGACAGGGCCCCTCTGCACGACAACAACAAATGGATAAGGTCGTGGAGGAGTACGGGGACATCTTCACCTCAACCACAGGGGTTCCTCTGCACTGCCAGGTCAAGCACCCGATTGATCTGACCCCAGGTGCGCCGCTACCCAATGGACCGATCTATCGACGCTCTGTTCTCGAAAATGATGAAATCAAGAGGCAGATTCAGGAGCTGTTGCAGAAAGGTCACATCAGACCAAGTTCATCGCCTTGTGGGAGCCTGATCGTGTTGGTACAGAAGAAGGATGGGACGTGGAGACTCTGTATTGACTATCGGGCGCTGAACAAGATCACTGTCCGGAATAGGTACCCAATCCCAGGGATTGATGACCTTCTGGACCAACTCAAAGGTGCAAAATATTTCAGCAAGATCGACCTGAAGTCTGGGTATCACCAGGTACCAATTGAACCCTCCGATGTGTGGAAGACTGCTTTCAAAGCCAAGGAAGGCCTTTTCGAATGGCTGGTCATGCCTTTCGGGTTGACGAATGCTCCCGCCACCTTCATGAGGATGATGGATGACATCTTGCGGCCATTCACCAACTCATTTGTAGTGGTGTACTTAGATGACATTCTGATCTTCAACCAGACTTGGGAAGAGCACCTTCACCACATCCGACAAGTCCTCCAAACACTGCGGCAACACAAGTTGTGTGCCAATTTGGAGAAGTGCACTTTTGGCATGACCCAGGTTCAATATCTGGGATACATTATCGATGAAAGGGGGGTGCATGTGGATCCAGCCAAGATCCAAGTCATTCGGGATTGGCCAGCCCCAACCACTATAACAGAGCTTCGCAGCTTTCTGGGTCTTGCTAATTTCTATCGTAGATTCGTGTTGGGATTCTCTCATATCACTTGGCCCTTGAGTCAAGTCACCAAAGGAGGAGCGAGAGAAAAATTCTTTTGGTCGGAACCTCAATAGAAGGCGTTCAAAGAATTGAAAAATCGCCTCTGTTCTGCCCCAGTGCTCACCTTACCAGACTTGCAGCAGCCATTTGAGATCGAGACAGATGCCTCTGACTATGCTATTGGGGCAGTTCTTACTCAACAGGAACATCCAGTGGCATATCACAGTGAGACATTGTCTGAGACAGTTCGCAAGTATCCCACCTATGACAAAGAAATGTATTCCATTGTGCAAGCCTGTCGACAATGGAAGCATTACATTTTGGGGACGGAAACAATCATCCACACAGACCACCGGCCCCTGCAGTTCATACAGACACAAGGGAAGTTGCAGAATGATCGCCATCAGAAGTGGTCCACATATCTGCAACAGTTTCATTTGAACATCAAGTAAAAGAAGGGTAGCACCAATAATGTTGCAGACTGCCTTAGCCGACCACCGATCGTGGCGCTCACCACCGTGCTCAACTCTTGTGGGCACGAGACTTCTGATTGGCCGCTTCTCTATGAGAGTGACCCAGAATTCGGCCACACTTACAAGACACTCTTGGGGGGCACACAAGTTCCAAATTTTCACCTCTAAGATGCACTTTTATGTCACCTAAGACACCTTTGTGTTCCTTCAAGCGAGCGTGCCAAGATGATATGGGAAGCACACTACAGTCGAGTCGCTGGGCATTTCGGGGTCGAGAAAATAGTAGCAATACTACAGAAGTATTTCTATTGGCCGAACCTTCGAAAGGATGTCGAGAAGCACATCAGATCCTGCACTGCTTGTGCCATTGCCAAACCGACCATCAAGAAGCAAGGCATATATACTCCTCTACCTACCCCTAGTCGACCTTGGGAATCCATCTCCATGGATTACATGTCGGGCCTGCCTTCTACTAAGCAGGGAAATGACTGTGTTTTTGTGGTTGTCGACAGATTCTCGAAGATGGCCATTATGGCGGCCTGCAAGAAGAATATCACAGCAGAAGCCACTGCTAAACTCTTCTTTGAACGAGTGTGGGTGCACTTTGGGATCCCACACTCTATCATATCAGATCGGGATAGCAGGTTCCTCAGCACATTTTGGTCCAGCCTCTGGTCGATGTTGGATACCAAGCTTACCAAGTCCACAGCTTTCCATCCCCAAACAGATGGCCAAACAGAGGTCGTCAACAGAATGATTGTACACATTCTGCGCATGTACAATTCAAAGCATCCACGCACATGGGACGAGAGCCTCCCTTATGTACAACATAGTTATAACTGGGCTCTCCATAGTTCAATTGGCCATAGCCCCTTTCAGGTGGGCTTGGGATTCTAGCCACTATGTCCCATTGACGTAGCCATGCCATTTGCAGCTACTCAGGCTGATTCGGCTCATGTCCAGTCTGAAGTTGACAAAGAAAATAGCTTCATCAAGCGCATTCAACACATCCGCCAACTGGTTCATGAAATATTGGACAAAGCCAATGCTAAGTACAAGAAATGCCATGATCAACATCGAGTGCCACACAACTTCCAGGTGGGCGACAAAGTATGGCTACATTTGCAGAAGGAGCGCCGCACTAGACCCCACCACAAGCTTTTCCCGCTCCGATACGGGCCATACACCATCACCAAGGTTGTATGGAACAATTCCTTCAAGCTCAGTATTCCACCATTCCTTGGTTTTCACCCAGTATTCAATGTGGACAACCTTCATCCTTACTTCCCACCTCTACTGGACACCTTTGACATTGTAGAACAACTCACACCAACAGAGTTAAAACTAGAATGCATGGAACAGGCCACCATAGATTGTATCATGGACATGCAGATCAAGAACACTCACCAACAAAATATCCAACTGTATCGGGTTGTCAAAGATGGCCAACTCCTGCACCAAGGAAAGTGGTTCACCAGGGACCAAGTTCAACATAAATTTCCTCATCTCATGGATGAACTTAACGCAATGGGGACCATTGCTTCCTAAGGAGGGAGGAATGATCTAGGTGATATTGGTGGTCACCCGCCCATTCCACTTGGGGGCCCCACCATTGTCTCTTTCACTTTTTTTCTGCTGCACAACTTACTATTTTTAGCATGGGTCTTGAACTTCCTATATGTTTTGAGGTTCGCAAACAACGTTTTTTGGGAAAACTGGGAACAACATGGATTCATGGATCAATGTTGTTAACTCCAAAATTTGTAGTCCTCGGATAGATCTTTCTAACAAGGTATGGTACGTGTCAAACGGAGATCGTATGCCAAAGTTACGCCCCTCGGAAGTTGAAACACCAATTTACCCAAACGGGGCCCATAGTTTTGGCGCTTCATCTCCTAGGGTTAGGGTTTTGGCTGTTTAGGATTTCCCATTGTTTCTAAATAATAAATAGGCCCTCGAGCCTCATTGTAACTCAGTTCAGAGGCCTGTAGCCGCCACATCTCTTCTCAAAGATAGCTATTAGCGCCCTAGCTAGTTTTATTTCCATTCTGTCTGTAAGAAAATTTCAGTTCTTTGATATTAATGAAATGAAGTGTTATTTCCGCTGCATCTCTGTATTTATGGTTATGTGTTTATTCACATGCTTCGCATAAATACGGGATCAACGCTTCTTCAGCTTCAGATCCACACGTGAGAGAGAAAGAGGCCTCCAAAGTCTAATCGAATGAATTAGATCACAAGAGGAAATGCGTGATGAATTGATGAGAAAATAAGCTTCAAATCTCTCCAATTTATATCCATCGGTGAGGGTGTGTGACACATCTATTAGGCTTGCAAGCCTACATTACAAATGTGGCCGACCTTGCACATGTGTGGAAAATAAAATCAAAGTATATGTTCTGCTCATCCAAACAAAATGATCTTTAGATCAATCTTGCACCTCTCCGAAAGAGGAATCCAACAAAAATATAATCATCATCATATGAGCAGTGCAACATGGATTTTGGACCTAGTTTCCCAAAATTAACACATCCCTTATTCCCGAACACTCCTACTGTGTTGCACCCCTAACTAGAAAAATATATCCCATAAAAACGTCGATTCACAAAAGTTTATTGTAGAATTAGTCGAACACTAAAATATCTCAATCTCCCATACGTTTCCCATTTGATAGGGTATGAATTTTTAATCTCTATCCAGTCTAACTGTTGGGGACCTCTGTCATAATATATGTCAAATGCCACCATAACACTTTTGAAGCCCCTTCCTAGAGAGTGTCTCTACCCCAGTCAACAAAAATCCCTGAAATAAACCATCATGTTGATGCTGCACTACATTGATTATAACTAAGATGCCACTATGCCATAGCTTCGACTCGTGTTTTTGCATCCCCATATACTTTCTATCTTACTCAAACATTATGAAAGCTTGTAATCTTGCATCCTCATGCCATCCATCCATCCCATTCTTATGTGTTATCACCTTCTCTCTATGTGGGTTGAGCATTAATGTGAAAAGTTTCTTATTACTCACACTTATGATCTCTTATAATTATGAACTCAATGTTTTGCAAGCCTTTCTTATGTACTTCTAAAGTGGTTTGTTGTACACCTCACATCTTTCTTTTTGTAAAAGCAACTTAAGAGTATGCTTTCACATTGTCAAGAATTTTAATTGACTCTCAATACTAGGAAGCCTGAAAATCGTCCTAGGAATCCCGATCCTTCATTCTTCCAGTTCACTAAATGTTTTTAATATTGTACCTTTTAACCTTCTAATTTTTTGCTTCAATGCTAAGAGGCCTCTTGCAAGATTATTTATCTTCCCTTAAATGTGATCTTGGTGACTAAAATCTAGAAGTCCTATAACTATTATGGATGTCTTCATATTTGCTTGCATATATTTTTTTTTTAATGGTTGGTCCATAGTGTAAATTTTCTACCATCTCGCCCATTACTACCATTTGATCGTTTGATGAGTTATTTGGAAGAGGTGATTCATGATCCCTCCACTACAAATTATATCTCTCCTCAAGCTCCTACAAATATATAGATTTTTTGTAACTGTAACCCATCTGATCTTGAGTGTCAATGCTTCTGTCATCCTCCTGTAGTATGGTGTCTGTATATGATGAGGATTTGGCTTCACCATCTCCTTCTTATTCTTGAAGTATGACATGGATTCTGTGCTCTATATTTCCACATGCTTATTTTCCCTTAGCACCACTTGACTGCAAAATATATCTTCATTTACCAATTCCATGCTTGTGACCAATTGTCCTCGTTTTGTTGATGCGTTGGAAAATTTTAATTCCTTCCCTTTTGGTTCTTACCCTTGTTGGAATATCATTCGACCTACAAACCCATTGAATTTAGCTTTGTCTTAGTTAGCTTCCTTTTGAACTATTTAAGGTTAAGCTCAACCAATCTTTTTGATAATTCATGAGCGACAGGTGAAATAACCATATCTTTCCTCTAAATAGCCAACACCTTTTATTGCAGTTGCTTTCAAATGGCATCATCATCACATAAAATAAATGATAGAATATTTTGCATGCTATTTTTTACAATTCCCAGATGATATTCCCTGATGTTGGTGAGGAAAAATGGAATATCTGAAAAATAAAACCACTACAATCTAGATTGAGCATAATGGCACACGTTATGGTTCTCACCACGATATCCAATATCTTGAGTTTCTTACCAAAGGTAAGATCCTCGATATCATGTAATCATTGGAAACTAGCTACAATCAACTGTAACACCCTTCTTAAAATGTCATGATTGTAGGGGGGATCGAGAGCAACTATCCTTATGACTTCACAAAGGAAAGAAACAACTGCAAGTCTTACCTTCTTACAAGGATGTTCCATAAACCTGTGCTAAATCAAGGCAAGCATTGATGGGTTTACTTCCTAGATTAATATCAAATTGGGCTACTTTGGACAAGCATGTGTCTAACTCCTCCAATTTAGAGAGGACATCCCTTGTATTCATAAACTTCAAATCTAATCCAATTATAAAGATCCAATTCCCCATGTCCTTTTTATTTTTTTAGATCCCTTGGCTGCTTCTATTGAAGAGTAATATGGACTCCTTTGAAGATGGGTTGATGAGTTGTCTTGTTATTTGCTCCATAAGAGCATTACTGTCCAAAGAACCAATTGATGTTCTACTAAACTGTCGTTGCCTTCTCATCAAGTTATTTATGGCATTTGTGATTCCTTTTAAGGCTGGTTTCCATTTGTCATCCATGAGAAAATTTTGAATTTCCACTTATACAAACATTCAACATGCCAATCCTAACTTAATTCACAATTTTTTTTATCAAATTTCTTCTGAAAATATCCAGAAGTAAATTTGTTGAAAAATTCCAACAAAAGTTTGACAATTGGTAAATCACGAATTTTACATTGAAAAATTCCATGGTAAAAAACCCAACCAATTTTATTAATAATACTAAGGAAGAATTGTATCTTTCTTTTTACTTGGAAAATTTAATAATCTACTGCAACAACACGACCTCTCCACAAATAAACTTAGTTGTTGTAATAAATCAACCTCTCCACAAATAAACTTAATTGTTGTAATAAATCAACCTCTCCACCAATAAATTCAGTTGTTGCAATAACTCAACCTCTCCACGAATAACTTCAACTGTTGCAATAACTCGACCTCTCCACAAATAAATTCAATTGTTGAAATAGTTGAGCTCTCCACTAATAAATTCAACTGATGCAATAATTTGGCCTATAAATTTATCCTAGCGTAATAATTTTGGGCCAACAAGAGAAATTTGGCCCAATAGAATAATTTCGACCCACTCCTTATGCTATCAAATCTATTTTTATAAATTCAACCCACAAGAATACAAATTGGCCAAGGTTTATGCAATTGTTGGCTTGGTAACTCAAATTGTCAATATTTTGAGCCCTAGCTAGGGTTTCAATTCCCCACGAAATAAAATCATCCCTACATAAGAAGTTCAACTGCCACAAACGCTTACAAATACAAGCACTTATGAAACTACCCTTTAAACCCTTTGACTGGTAGGAAAACCAACTCTAATACTGTTGTAATATCCAAAAGCATATTTTGAAATTTTTTTTCTAGAAGTTCGCTTTATTTTTTATTTTATTTAAATTTTAAACCCAATAAAATTGCATGATTTGCACCAATAAATTATCAGCACAACAAATAAATTTTACAATGTAAGAACCCAAAAACTGCAACTCAAATTTAACAAAACAATAACAAAAAAATCTCAGCCTTATTATATTAAATATCGATCTAGAAATACATGTCAAATATGGTTCTGAGAACCAGTTAAAATACCAACAAGATATTTGTATGGCTAATTATGGCTTCTCCAACAATATCCACCTATGAGAGATCTGATTGACCTTTCCTTGCGATCTCCAGGTTAAGCCCAATGAGTGGATCTGAATTGATCCCTCCTTTTTTGAGTTGCTAGGATATATGTCTTATTACCGAAACCCCTCCCGATTGGATCAAATAAGGTTGATCACTTACCATCGAACTAACCCTATACATAATATGGGCTCTCACCCAGACAAGTTCCAAGAGCTAAACTCAACAACAATAAAAACTAATCCAAATGCATGCCTAAGGAGTGAACTCTCATCTCCTTTAATAGTCATAGACTATTGGAATAGCAAGGGTCAATACCATGGGTCATTGCAAGACCGTGGGACATTGCAATACCATGGGTCTTTTTATTCTTTTATTAAAGTGACTTATACTATTATGTTTCTTTAGTCACTTTTTAATTAATTAATTCCCAACTATTAAATCATTACTTTTTAATTTGTAGCCTATGGGAATGGATAAGTTGCTTAGTTATTATTTGTTCCTAATGCTCGAAAAAAAGGACATTACACCCAACGACCTTAAAATATGGGCTTGGCTATAGGCTAAGTTCATACTTCAAATATTGACACTCAAATTGTAAGTAGAAACCATTGAGCATCATGCAAGTTCATGATGTCTCCTTGCAATTTGAACCATGAGGATTATGAATTGTCTTTTGTTGTTAGCAAATATGGGTATATTTCATGATAATTTCCATGAATATAAAGGGAAAGTTATAAAACATTAGTCTTAGCTTTCAAGTATGTCACCATATCTCTTATGTGCATAATTATATGGTGCCTAGGCTAACACCTCAGAGAAAAGTTGGACTTAGCTATGTTTCCTATTGAGAGACCAAGTTTCCATGATTTTAGTGACATCTTCATAAAAAATCTTCAATGACCGAATTCATTCATCCATGCTATAAAAATCATCATCTAATAATCATTTCTCCCACTTCTCCCCTCCTCGGTTCTCCACCTATGTCGAACCCTCCCCTCCACCCCCGCTGTTGCTCCCTCACACTGCCGCTGCCTCACCCTTCCCTACGACTACCCACCCCTCGGTAGTCGGCCCTCCTCCTCCCTCTGCACCTCATCTCCACGGCCCCGCCCCGCACCCCGCGCCCGCTCCATTCACTGCACCCGTGGCCCCTCACAGCCCCTTTGCCCTCATGCTGCTCCACCCACACCCTCATCCTCGACCTCCCAACTCCTCCTCCCCTCACTCCCCGCTTTCCCTCTCGCGGCCTCCCTCCCACGTCTCCCCACACCCACGCAACCTTGCCCACCCGCCTCGCTCACCCTTTCCCTCCCACTCCTTAAGCTACACCCGCCCATAGCCCTCTCACCCCCTCAGTTTCACTCACCCGACCACTCACATGCGCCCCCACTCCCTAAGCTACACCCGCACACAACCCTCCCCACCCCCTCGCTTCGCACCCCCTCACAAATTCTCGCCCACTCGCCTGCTCACTCCTTGCCCTCCCCACTCCCCTCTCATGGCCGCTCGGCCCTCCTCCCTCCCTCCCCTCCCATGCAGATCCTCTACGTTCCCTTATTTTCGGCCTCTTAATTTTATTTTCGGCCCCTCCCCTCTGTGTTTTTTAATATTCGGCCATAATATCATTTTAATTTTTTCTTACAGTTTGGCCTCCCTTAGAAATCACCTCCCCTGGAAAACACCTTCCCTAGAAAACACCTCTCCCAAATAAACCCTTCCTCAGATAGCACCTCTTATTTTATTTTTTTTCCCAATTTTTTTTTACAGATTTTTGTTTGCAAAAATTTATGAAAAAAAAAATACCGTGGGAAATGAATCATCGTGGACCGTAGATGAGTTTCCCCACATTGGTATCTCAGAATTGGTAGCTGGTTATTTATTTCCTATTCCTGTGGTGATTCATAATATGTAGCCATTATATTTAGTGAGCAGTTGTGCGTGCTTTGAGAAGTAAGTGAGCAGTTGCTCCTCTTTGAATATACCATGGAGTCATTATCTCTATATGTCTTGGTTTATATATGTGTGATGGAGCGGTGGTATATATATATGATAGGCATATATTAATTGCGCTTATGCATTGGAATGTCCCTCCATATTCTTTAAAATTCTGTGATGTGTTAATTCATCGATATTTTTCCCATGCAACTGAGCATTATTTTCAATGAGATATTTGTGGTTTGTGCAATTATGGTCTTCATCGAAGTTTGATATCAAATGCTAAACTATTGAGAATGCCTTCAACATCTCTATATGAAGGTTGAAATTTGGAAGCCACCTTGATTTCTTCTAGCCATAATAGAAATCTTCAGATCTACGTGAAATATATTGCAGATCAATGTGTGAAGTGAATTTAGCAAACTTTGGACACCATTGGTCCATGTTTCCAATTCTTCCAATTCATTAAAGAAGGGATACAAATAGTTTGGTTGTATGAGGCAGTGAGTATTGCTCATTTGAGGTTCTTTCTCTACAAATTAGAGTTGTTGGTGTAAAACAATTCTTTGAAGAAGAGAGAAATCATTTGCCTTAAAGGGTTATTGCACAATGGTTTTTGGTGCACATTTACAAAATATTTTGCAGTGACATTGTATTGTACTAACATTGTGAGTGGGTATTGCTTCTTAATTCATAGTTGCAGTCAGTGTTTGAAGTGTAACTTTGAGTTGTTGAGAAAAATGGCTAAAATCAATGATGCATTAGAGTTGTTGCATAACCTCATTCATTCCATTGTTCATGATATGGTAAAAATGAGTAAGAACACTCTTTTTAATATTCAAAATTGCTTGCAAGATGCAGAAGACAAGATTGAGTTTTTGCAGTTGGAGTCTCAACTTCAGAAAAATGAACTTCAACAAAAGAGTCATCATTTTTAACCTGTTTCTGTTCAGAAAATTGAGAAGGACTCTCATTAGCAACAAGAATATAAAGTTGCAGTCGATTCACATTTAGTTCCTTGTACAAGAGAATATTTACATGCAGATGCAGCAGCTCAGTCTGCACCTCCCAAGCCCATCATCAGACCTTGGGAAGAGCTTGTCCAAAACAAGCACCGAATAGGTCTTGGATATGAAAAGGAGTTTTTCTTTCATATTTTGGACTACTCCAAGCCCATTCAATTTCAGAGTGTCAGATTCCTTTATGACAGTTCACATTTAGCTGTTCCAGATTTTGCTCCTCTTCCACAACAGCAACAATAGCAGATTGTGAAATGCCAACACTGTGATCAAGTTTCCCATATGAAATATCACTTTTTTGATCTTCATCCATGAAAGCACTATGGTTAGCACACCCATTCTTCACACAGATGCTTCAGAAACAAACCTCCTACAAGAACATATATTCATTTTAGATGGATCGCTTCTTGGCAATGGGCATCAGTAGCCAAGAAGATGTTTAAGTCACACATCAGAACTTGTTCTCGAATATTGAACAAACTTGCAGTTTATTTTTCACCATCATCTTACCTTGTACCTGACAGGGGGGGAAATGATGGTCATCTACAAGCTTCGACACCACATCAAGCGAGCTTGAGCCACAATCTCTCATTCCATATTCAGAGTTGTAGCCAAAGACACAAAAGTTCAAGCGAGCCTGAGCCACAATTCGTCATTCCAGATTCAGAGTTGTAACCAAATACACGGATTCCCATGAGCATGCCTTTGGTTGATGGACAACCTTAAACCATCCTTGTGAGGTTGATATTCTTCCTCTTTTAGAGCACTTAATCTAGCAGAAGATTTCAGCTTCTTGCCAGTTTTGGTTGAGTTACAGGAATTGTATCAAGCATTCCAGTGTTGGTGGTCATCCTTAAACCATCATAGGTTGTAGACTTCCCTTCTTTTAGGTTGAAGGTCTCCCTTTTCAAATATGAGGGACAATTCCTCTAGCAGAAGCCCTTAACTTCTTGCCAATTTCGGAAGAGTTCCAGGAACCGCAATAAGCGTTGAATTCTAGTGTTGGTGGTTGTTTTCAAACAGTATCCCCTAAATTGAGGTCATAAATTGTCAATTAGGGTTAGTAAACTGTTGAAGTGAAGTGCACTATATGTGCCTAGGTATTTGTTTCTCACTATGTTGTGTTTAGTGTTTTTCCAATGTTTTTGGGTTTTGTGTTTTTATTCTAAGAGGGAAAAGAACTAAGTTTTGGCAAAGAGAAGTTGTTGGTCACACTAAAACAGAGAAAAACCTATTCTAAATTATGTATGGCTCTTGAGAACAGAAAATGCAATATTTTAACAAGAAAAATAACTCATAGAAAAAACTCAATAACTCACAACATGAACTCAATCCCATTCATTCATTAGAAATATGTTGGAATAGCTTTGAGAAAAGGATAAGTTAGTGCCATGAGGTTCTTCTAAGTAAACAACCACCTACAAGATCACAGAGAAAATATTATCCATGGCTAGAAATTTGTTGGAACATATTTGGAAAAGATAGTCTGCAACACAGTGAGGAATTCTACTCTAAATTAACCTATGACACTGAAATTAATCCATTCTGCAACTTAAATTGTCACTACTAAGCCTTATTCGGAAATTAGAAGTCTTTTGGAATAGTTTTGGGAAAAAGGCTATTTGCACAATTATAAGAGATTGCAGAATAGTCAAGGCCTTGAACTGATATCACTAATTCATGTCCATATGATGATGTATTGGAAGAGATTAATAACAAGAGTTGTTTGTAAATAATTAAGGCCTTGAAATCTAATGGAACAAAAATAACATACAACTAGCTAATGAAACTAACAATACAATGGATAAAGCTGAACTGAAATGCAATCATTCAAACTTGAAATACAGTGACCACAACTGCACTAGAATGCCATTATCCTAACTTGAAATACAGTGAATAGAATCTGAGCTAGAGTGCCATTAATCTAACTTGAAATACAGTGAACAGAAACTGAACTAGTGCACCATTAATCTTCGGAGTACTACAACTACACTTATAATGCAACTAATCACTGAAATGTTTCAGCTCTGTCTCATTCGGGGTTAGTGGTATTTTGGAATAATTCATAGAATAGGACTGGCTGTAACATGTGATGTAAATGAGCATAAAAACATAAATTTCAACAAAACGCAGTAAGCTCTGAAACACCACAGCTATGTCTCATCCAGAGTTAGTGATATTTTGGAAGATATTAATAAGAACAAGACTAGCTGTAACAACTGATGTAATTGAGCACAAAAACATAAAGTTCAAAGAAATGCAACTAACTCCTAAAATACTACAGTTATACCTCATTCAATATTAGTGATATTTTGGAATAATTCGTAAGAACAATACTAAACTGTAGCATCCAATGCAAGTGAATATAAAACACAAAGTTCAGAAAATTGCTTAAACTAGGAATGCAACAAGGCTAAAGTTACTTATCTAAACAATGTGCACAAAGCTTCTCGGGCAGTAGGGGCCCTCTACCACCGTATTAGCATACAAATATCCTCAAGATTTCCTCATATCTTGCAGTAAAGTGGTGCTTCTTTCATTAAAGGAAAAGTATTTCAAAAACAGAGTATTTCGGTCTTCTGAGATCTAGCAACAAAACATAAATCTAGCTAGTTGTTTCTCGGTCTCCCGAGTCATTCTTATAAGAAAATTACATAACTTCCCTTGAGATAAAATAGGAATAAATGTCTTTCCCAACTAAAATAAAATTAGAACTCTGGTGGTGGTCTCGTACTATGATTAAAGACATCTGTACAGTCCTTGTCCTATTAGAAGTCTATCTCTTAGTTTTGGTTATGGACATGAATATACTGTAGAATTCTTCTCGGACTTAAACAAGAACAAGGAATGATGTGGATGAAGTCTGGAATTCACCCATATGCTTTTTTCTTTGAGGTGACACCTGGAACATGTGAAAACATGAAGACATCTGCGGAATCGGCAACTAGCTACATAATGGCTGCATTATGTAGCTAAGTCTAGTAAAAAATTACTACAACAACAAAACCATGAAAGTGCAGCAAGTTAGTCATTATATACATTCTTAAAGCAACTTTAATTAATCCTATTGATCATTTAAGCCTATAATTGATAAGGAACAAAGGAAATGAAGTGAAATGTGGTGGAAGAAAAGGACATCTTTGGAATAACAGTGGTCATCAGCCAAACCACCTCTTTATGCCAACATTTCAGAGAGCTGATTCAGCCTAAGTGCTGCCATGCATACTTTGCAAATTTGTATTACAACTCTCTTCTTGGACTCACACATACCCCTTCGGATTAAGGGGGAGAATGTTGAACACCTAATCCTCTATGGGTAGGTGTGGAAGGCGAAGAGTCACAAAGGAGTCCAAGTGACCTTGGAAGATGAATCCAAGGGTCACACCATCGTATTATAAATGTACATCTATGGTGAATAATATATGCAACGAATGTCTATCTTTCCCATTTATGTGTTTTATCTTCTCATACACCATGTGTGTGTTTAACAATCA
>JAXQQM020076273.1:0-13454 GCA_034641835.2 Pinus albicaulis | reverse complement strand
AACATGCTCTTTCAAAGTCATTTTAAAGTGTCAAGGTCAAATTTTGTCATTTCAATGAGTCTTCAAGCAAAATTTGGTCACTAGGCATTAGGTCTAGGGTTTGCTTTCACTTCTTCCAAAGTTGTCCAAATGTCAGTCCATGTCACCATTCAGATGAGTGTATCATCATTCAGGGGGTTGTCATCATCATGTCAAATTCCAAAGAGTCATTTTACACATTGTTCATGCCTCAGTTGTGCCTTGGTAAGGTCCATTTCCCTCACCTAGGGTTTTGGAGGTAATTTCTCTTGGATGGTCAAATCGTCGGAAAAACTTGTATCCTGATGTTCACACACCTTCCCCTATCCTTAATATACCTTATCAAACACTTCCCATCACTGAGATCCCCGAAATTCCTCATTTTTGCACAAACCCTAGTTTCTAGCCAAAACTTGGCAATTTCCTAGGCTAGGCCTGTGTTTTGCCCTTTTGGACCCCTTCCCCTCACTCAATCTCTGTGATTCCACTTCCCCCTGCTTCCTAACATCCCTCCCTACTTCCAAAAATTTCTCCAAGAATTTAGAAGCCCCTTAACCCCCTCATTTCGCTTCATTTCGACAAAATCCCTTGTTCCACACATCGGGATCAGTTTCACTCAAAAGATGTTTCAGAGCAATAAAAGATGAAATTTGGGAAACTGAGAGAGGTTTTTGTCCAAAACATGCCAAGGAAGAAAAACCTCCTTCACTTTTTACACAGGTATCATGGTTTTAGATAAATGTCAAAAATACCGTTGCCTCAGGAGAATTGAATCCACCTCTGAAGTGACCTTGGGAAAATCAAGTTTTCTCCTAGCATGTTTGGCCAACTGACTTGCTTTATGGGTCAAATGATAACTAGACAGAAAGACCTTTCCAATGAGCTATCATGAGCTCAATTTGGAGTTGAGGAAGACCTTCAAAAGTTGACTGCAACAGCACTCTGCCTTGAGGCAGCCTCATTCTGATCATTTTGACTAGTGTTGGGAGATTTGATTTTTGACAGGGTAAATGAAATCCAAATTGCCTAATTCCACTTGTGTTGGAAAGTAGACTCCAATATCTTTCCAACGAGCTATCACACGCCCGATTTGGACACCGGGAAGGCCTCCAAAAGCTTCCTGCAAGAGGCTGCGCGACCCACGCAGAGGCCGAGCGACCCACGCAGAGGCTGCGCGACCCACGCAGAGGCTGCGCGACCCACGCAGACACAGGGTTTCGAGATTCATTATGAGCACCCAGCCTTGCTTGGAATCGATTCATCGGCCTTCAAACAGGTTATTTGCAATTTCTCGATGTTTTTAAATGCACCGGTGGCATCGTTGGTGGTTTCAAACATTTCAAATGGAGGATTTAAACCCCACAGTCATGGCAATATCGTTTTCAGGGTTTTAAAATGAAAATTAATGGTTGAATGAGTTTGTTTGTTATCTCATGGCAGTGATACATCCAGCTTTGCATATAATATCAAAACCATATTGCTCTTATGCCCATTTTTCCATTTTGGCCATTGCCATTATTATACCATGTTAAAACCCTTTGTTCCATGATGACGATGGTTGTAATGAGTCTCACTGCCCAATGCAAAAATATTTTCATGACTTTGTTTTAAACTGCCCAGTGAGACCTTTGTGGTTATTACTCATAGACAAACACATTCTATTGATGCCATGCTCTCCTTTGATAAGATTTGTTAATGCAGTGCCGCTCGCTGATCCCGGACCTACTTACGGTTATTGTTCTGGGATGTGCGCGTTGACTATTAAACAGAATTAATTAATAATTGTTGGTTTCTGTATTTGGAGATGAAGATCTTCATTACCAGTGTTTCGACTGCATTCTCTTTATTGAATAATGTCGGACCGTTACCAAAATGGTATTAGTAGTGGTAGAAGATAATGAGATAAAATAGGAAGCAGAAATCGAATAATTTGTAACTCAATGGGTGATTGATGTCTTTGAGATGGGCTGCGGTGCGCCGATAGTGGTAGCATATCGGAGGCCATAGAGCTTGTTTCAACATCACGACGAGTACTATCTCCACCCGGGGTGGAAGGGGTCTCGTTGACTTCATCAGCAACGCGAGTACTATCTCCACGTGAGGTGGAAGGGGTCTCGCCTTCTTCATCAGCGTAGGTACATTCACAGGATCATGATGGAGACAAAGACACCAAGGTCCCATTTTTTATTTTCAACAGGTTGAACATACACATTACTACATCATGACTGACAACAACACATCATACAACCGAGACAGTGTTTTCATCACAGGAACTGCATGCACCAGGAGAGCACTAAAATGGCGGAAAAGGCCTGATCCACTCCGGATTTTGGCCGAGGCTTCATTTACTGAGCAAGATACATGATGGAGGGTCTTCGCTCCGAATTTGGGCAAATTCGGAGAAAATTTTGTCATTTTCAAATTTTTGGTCTAAAAAACAGGTTTTGCAGCTACGTGGGTCGCGCGCTCATGCGCTCGCTTTTATTTGAGACACTTGCTGGAGGAGATTTTTACATTTTTGGATTTTTCATGGTTAATTATGCATCCTCTGAAGTCAACTTAGCATTTCAACAAAATCTGGATGGTCAAACAGCTTAAAAACACCATGAAAATCACCTTGCTGCCACCTTTTGCACCAGCAGGAAGTACCTCTGGGAGAATGAGGTTTTGGAGGGTCAAATCAACTCCAAATTCAGAAATTCTACTTGGGTTGGAAATTAGACATCCAGGGCTTTCCAACGAGCTATCATGAGCTCAATTTGGATGTCGGGAGCTACCTCAAAATCAGCCTGGAACATGAGCGAACCACGCAGTTCAGGAGCGACCCACCTAGAGATTTTTCTGAGTTTTCAGCTGCCAGCTCAGTATTTCGCCTATTATGGACCAGTTTTGCTTATGGGTAGAATTTTTGGGTTGTTATGATGTAAATTCATGTTTGGTATGTAACTTTGGCTTGTTTTTATTTCTTCTAGAAGATTCACTCTCAAATGAGTAAAAAATCATGTAATGGATCAGTTTCCACTCTTTTAGAGGCAAGTGGTTAGCTGCCTAGATTGTAGTTCCATGATTAGAATTGGTTGAAACTGATCCCTGAAGAGGGATTTCGACCCCTAGAGGTGGGGAAAGGGGTTAGAGTGATCTATATATTGTAATTTCTGAGGCATTCTACGGGTTGGAGAGGTTGGACTCTTGGGATACTTTTGATACCATTGTACATATTTTTCATATTTTGGCTAAGGAAAGATCAGGGGTTTTGCGGCACTTGTTGGGATCCTTGTGGTGTTCTGTTCTTGATGGTGTTTCTTCTTTGTTTACTGTAAGTTTATTCATGTTTAATGTATGCCATCCTTTCATTATGCTTCTGAACTAAGTTGAATGAGTGATTAAGGTTGAATCCATTGTTTACAGTGCTTGGCCTTTGAATTCAGTTAGTTCTATATGTTTTCAGCTGTTTGGAGAGGATCCAAGTTCTTCTTTTCCCTCTTCAGCTCCTCATCGGTCTAATCTATCCATATATCCAATTCAAAGCATCAAGATCATCACCTACCTCGCCCCAGCTTGAACTCTGCAAAGGTCTGACCTTATCCCCGGACCCAAAATTTGTTTTCCCATTACTCCAGCGAAAAACCAAAAATCAAAAATCAAACATACCTATCTCTTTACTAGCCTAAAATCAGTTCTTATTGTAAGTCATCTCGCATTCTATTGCTTATTTTCTCGAGATTGACGGAGAGAGCCCTCTCCTGTCCTCGTAGGGCTAGCTACGAGGCTGAGCGTGGTTTGATGTAGCCTTGGGTTTTACTTCATTTCAGCCTGAGGTAGATTTGAGCGCTAACAAACACCCTAGAATATGGCAAGATAGAAAAGAACCACATGCAATACCATGCATGCCAAATCTAGTAAGGAAAACACACATGCAAATCAATAGCTACCAAAAATCCTACTATAGTTACTTGATTCCTTCTCCTCCTTGCTTGCTTCCTCCTTCTTCTTGCTTTCTTGCCTTTCTTGGTCCAATGCCAAAATGATCCAAGAAAATCTAAGTATCCAAGTGTGTGTGTGTGTGTGTGTGTGTGAAAGAGAGAGAGAGAGAGGGAATAATGAGAGAGCTCCAAAACTGAGCTGACAAAAGGTACCAACTGATCCTTAGAAGCCTTTTCATTGACGTGGCCTCTATTTTCTTCATTTTCCATTATTTTCCCTCATTTTCCTCCTCACATGCAACCTATGACCTTTCATCCCCCTTTTCTCCTAATTTTCACTATTTTCATAAATAAATGTGCCAAAAATTCCATTTTGCCTTTCCAAAGCCTTTTCCATTGCCTTTTTTAATTTCCTTAGCCATAAAAAACCAAATGAACACCCACTAGGATGTTTTGCCCAACATTCAGCTTGGAATAAGTGTCCCATTAACCATGGTTATTATTTTTAATTTTTGTTACATGGACTTTTCACCAGGGCTGTTACAAAACCCTCCCCCTTGGGGGACACCATCCTCGGTGTTCAACCACACATATACCTCAACAAAACCACTGAAAATAAAACATACTACCCATGGAGCTTTATAACATAGATCAATGTAGTATTTACAATGATCACCCTGCTGAAAAGCAGCCAACATGACATCATAACAACATGACAACTATAATGACATGACACCCATACCTCTTATTGGATCTTTATCACATAGCTCATGGCGGTATTTAAATCCATACGCATATGTACATAAACCCAAAAATCACATCAAAACATATATCAAAACATCACCAAAACATATGCCAAACATATACTAACATCACACCAAAATTGTTTTGCCTCAACCGGAAAACAAGGAATCCGCCATCTCCCATGTAGCTTCATCGAGACCAAATTACTTCCATTTGAATTTAACTTGCTCAATTGCTCGGTTCCTGAGCATGAGAACCTTTTCTGCAATATACATTGAGGCTCTGGCTGGAATTGTCCAGCTGATTCCACCTGCAATACATACTAGTCAATCACATGATCAACATCATTAACATACTTCTTAAGCAATGATATATGAAAAACATCATGGAATTTCATTGTGGAAGGCAGTGCAAGTCGATAAGCTATTTGTATGATCCTCTTAATGGTCCTGAAGGGTCCACAAAACCGTTGTGCCAACTTCGCACATGATCCAATCCACAAGGAGATCTTCTTGGGCTTGATTCGCAAGTACACCTATTCCCCAACTTGAAACTCCTTGAACAATATGTTCCTGTCTGCATAACTCTTCTGCCTATCCTACGCTTCTTTCAAATTATTCTTGATCACCTTCATTTCCCGTTCCATTTCTACCAACATATCTAGTCTAACCAATACCTTGTTAACCTAATCACTCCAACTGATGGGAGTGTTGCTACTTCGCCCATACATAGCCTCAAAAAAACTCATCTTCAATGACTCTTGGTAACCGTTGTTGTAGGTGAACTCTATTAGTGGAAGATACTCTCCCCACTTGCGCTATTGATTCATCACATACATCCTCAACATATCCTCTAATATCATGTTTACCCTCTCATTCTGTCCATCTGTTTATGGATGATAAGTTGTGTTGAAGGCCAACTCAGTGCCAAAAACTGTAAACAACTCCTTCCAAAACTTGGAAGTGAACTTTGCATCCATGTTTGACACAATATTCTTTGGAACACCATGCAATCTGACTATGTCCCTGATGAACACATATGTTGCATCACTAGCTGAGTATGTATTCTTCACTGGAATGAAATGTGCAAGATTTGTAACCCTGTCCACAACAACCATGATGGAATCATGTTTTTTAGCTCTATTAGGAAAACTTGTGATGAAGTCCATGGAAATGACCTCCCATTTCCACTCTGGAATCACAATTGGTTGTAGCAGTCCACTTGGATGCTTACACTCTACCTTAACCATTTGACAGTCCAAACACCTAACTACAAATTCCACCACATCCTTCTTTAGATTCAACCAATAATAGAACCTCTTTACTGTAGCAGTCAATGTCTTCTGGTATCCTGGGTGACCCAAATATTGTTTCAAATGAAAATACCTCAAGGTCACCTTCTTGAGCTCACTGTTGTCTGATACATATATCTTGTCTCTAAATCTAACAAATCCATCTGATGTCAGAAAGTAGTCCAAATATTGTACACCCGCACCTGTACCAGTACCTGTACCTATACCAATGCCTATTCCTATACTTGTACCTATACTACCACTTGTACCTGTACTTGTACTACCACCTGTACCTGTACATGTACTACCACCTGTACCTGTACCTGTACCCTGATGCAGTCTGTGCACAATCTCCATATACCTGTGATCCTGCTGACCTTCCTGTAAGGTCCTCTCTTGTGAGTTTGTCCCATAGGAGCTCATAGCTACTATGTGATTTACCTATACCGCATGCTAAGAGAATCTGCGACCCTATTCTCCTTTCCCTTGATGTACTTGATCTCGAAGTCAAACTCATTGATCGTGGCCAACCATCTAGCATGCTTGGTTTTCAGATTCAGCTGGTCAAACAAGTACCTCAACCCAATGTGATCACTCATCAGTACAAACCTCCTTCCAAGAAGATAGTACCTCCACATCTTTAGTGCATGTATGATTAATGCTAGTTTAAGATCATGTGTCGGGTAGTTCTTCTTGTGCTCGTTTATTTTTTGTGACTCATAGCATACCACCTGTCCCTCCTGCATAAGGAACCCACCAAGTACTCTCTTGCAAGCATTTGTACAAAATAAAAATTTCTTATCTGGATCTGCAATCTTTAACATTGGAGCATGTGTCAACAATTTCTTAAGCTACTCAAAACTAGCCTCACACTCTCTATCCAATAAACTTCCTACCTTTCTTCCACATTGATGTAATAAGATAAGCAATCTGTGAGAAGTTCTTGGTAAACCTCTTGTAATAACCTGCCAATCCCATGAATGATCTCACCTCATCTAAATTCTTAGGAGTTACCCATTCCATGATGGTTCTTATCTTTTCTGGATCTACTGCAATTCCCTTCTTGGAGACGACATGTCCCAAGTAGTGTACCTCATGATGGAAGAAACTACATTTCCTGAGCTAAGCATACAATTTATTCTCTTCAACAACCTCAACATTTTTTCCAAATCCTCAACATGCTTTTCCTTATTTTTAGAATATACCAATATGTCATCAATGAACACAATAAAAAACTTGTCCAAATAAGGATGCACCACATTGTTCATCAAACACATAAATGTAGATGGGGCATTAGTCAAACTGAATGGAACTACAAAAAAACTCATAATGCCCATACCTAGTCCTGAATGCACTCTCGTAGATGTCCTGCTCTTTGATGCGTACCTAATGATATCCCGATCTCAAGTCGATCTTAGAGAACACTGCTACTCCCTTCAGTTGATCGAACAAATCATCAATCCTCGATAATGGGTACCTATTCTAGATGGTCACTTTGTTCAGCTGCCTGTAGTCAATGCACAATATGGGAGTGTCATCCTTCTTCTTCACGAAAACACCAGTGCACCCCATGGCGAAACACTTGGCCTAATGTACCCTTTGTCAAGAATTTATTTCAGCTGCAACTTTAACTCCACCAACTCATGTGTGCTCATCCTGTAAGGTGCCTTTGATGTTGGAGCTGCCCCTGGTACCAACTCAATAGAAAATTCTACTTCCCTGTGAGGTGGAAACTCTGAAATCTCTACTGGAAACACATTATGAAACTACTGCGAAACTGGATACCTGCTCAAAAAATATTCATCCTCCACTTCCTTACCTTTGTCACTAGAAATATGAACTGCAAATAATACACACCCTTTCCTGCGATTGCCCTTGGCCTGCATGGTTTTCACCATCCTAACTGATGTGGCTTTCTTATTTCCCTATAAGACTCTTGGTTTCCCATTTTCATCCAAGCACTCAATGGATTTGTCATAGAAAAATGCCTTGGTCATGTGAAGATATAACCAACCCATACCCAATAGCATATTGTATGATCCCAATGGCAATTTGTTCAAGTGCGTTGATGCAAGCATACCATTTAACTAAAATTCACATGCTCTTACCTAATGGTGAAATATTTTCAACGTACCTATGGACAACTGCACTAAACAAGATTTTACATGCATTTTTGTATGAAACTAGCTCCAAAAATAGAAGAAAAGAGAGATCGATGCCTTAGAATTCAACCACTTCGAGGGGGCAACCTCCTTTACATTATATAAATGAACAATTCTTCCATGATACAAATGACAATACCTCCTTTATATATATAGGAGTCCATGGGGTGACAATATAATCCTATCCTACCTAACAATAATAATGTAAGGACACAAACAATAACAATATGGGGGTTACAGGGGTACAACAATAACAATAAGGGGGCTATACTAACAACAATAAGGGACTACACTAGTAATATAGGGACCTAACATGCCCCTCTCCTTCAAAAAAGTGTTGTCCTCAACACTTGAGTAGCTCTGGATGCTTATGTATAAAATTAACATCCTCCCATGTAGAATCTTCAGTGGGTAAGTTCTTCCAATTGATGAGATACTCT
Source organism: Pinus albicaulis (assembly GCA_034641835.2). NCBI lineage: Eukaryota > Viridiplantae > Streptophyta > Pinopsida > Pinales > Pinaceae > Pinus > Pinus albicaulis. The sequence goes on along the minus strand of JAXQQM020076273.1, from coordinate 4,876 downwards.
GAAATTTATTGATTTCGTAGCTGTCGAGTTCTTTTTTCAGTGATTGCTTCAGGTTACAATATGATTTTTCCTTCCTCATCAAGTTTTGGAAATATTTTTTGAATTGGAATTTTGTCACCTATAAACTTCTTTAAGCATGAAACATGGAAAACTGGATGCACTCGAGAAGAAGTAGGAAGCTCGAATTTGTATGCCATAGAACCCATATTTTGCAACACCTTGTAAGGACCATATTAATTTGGTGATAATTTATTATCCTTCTTAGCTTTCCTGAGGGACATTTGTTTGTATGGTTGTTTCTATAAAAATACCCAATCTCCTACATCATCAATTATCTTGTTGTGATGTTGATCTGCCTATTGTTTCATTTGAGTTTGTGCCAAATTTAGGTTATCCTTTAAGAGTTAGAGAAGTTGTTGTTGATGCTCGATGTGATCTTCCACTGCTTTAACCTTAGAATTTTCTCTTAAAGATGATGTGATGAACCGTGGATGGTATCCATAAAGTTCCATAAATGGGGTCATTTTTGCTGTAGCATGGAAGGAAATGTTATACCACCATTCAGCCAGAGGTAACCACTTGACTCATTGTGTTTGTTTATCAAATACAAAACAAAAAATATATTCTTCCAAACGTTTGTTCACTATCTTAGTTTACCCATCGGATTGAGGATGATAAGATGAGCTATGAGCTAGTTGAGTACCCAAACAACAAACTAATCTCTTCCAAAAATTTCTAGTAAAAATGGGATCCCTGTCGCTTACAATAATCTTTGGGTTTCCATGTATATTTTGAATTACTTCCATAAATGCATTAGCAACTATACTTGCTTTAAATGGATGGGATAATTCACAAAAGTGTGCATACTTGGTAAGTCTATCAACTATCACCATGATGACACTCTTTCCTTCAGACTTAGGTAAACCTGTGATAAAATCAATTGAAACATCCTCCCAACGTTGACTTGGAATGGATAAAGGTAGTAGAAGACCTGAGGTCTTAATTATCTCAACTTTATTTTGCTGGCAAACCAAACTTTCCGCCACAAACTTTTGAATATCAGATTTAAGGCTTCTTCACCCTGTCGTAAGTTTTTAAAAATCCCGAGTGTCCTCCTAAGGGAGAGGTATGCAATTCCAAAAGAATATTTTATTTTAGTTCGGAATTCTTACAAAGATATAAGCGATATTTGTACCATATAGAACCATTTTTCCAACGAAATGTATCAGATGTACTAGGATCTTGCTGCAAATTTTGAATGAGTGTCCACACTTCTTCTTCATTCTTCCATTCATCCCTTGCTTTGGTCATCCAATCCAGTTGGATAATAGAAATGGCATAAAGCAATGCATCCACCTCTTCATCCTTTCTTGAGAGTGCATATGCAACAAAATTTAGCTTCCATTTTTTGTAGATGATTTCAAAGTCATGACCCAACATCTTTGTGACCCATTTTTGCTGCTCTTCTGAAGATAGTCTTTGTTCCAAAAAGTATTTAAGAGTATCATGATCATTTTTTTCCTTGAAGTGTCTTCCCATTAGGTAAGGTCACCGTTTCTTTAGTGCATGTAGTATTGCCAAAATTTCCTTCTCATAAATAGATTTCTGTAAATACTTTCATTTGATTGGACAACTTTCAAAAGCAATGGGTCTTCCTTCTTGCATTAAAAACAACACCAATTCCATTTCCTGAGGCATAACATTCCACAATAAAGGTTTTTGTGAAGTCTGGCGTAGCTAAGACCGATGCTAGGTACATTCCCTCTTTAAGATGTTCAAAGGCCTTAGTTGCTTCAGGAGTCCATGAAAATGCATCTTTCTTCAATAATGTTGTTAGAGGTGATGTGATTCTCCCATAATTCTTAACAAACTTGTGATAATACCCTGTTAACCCAAGAAATCCTTGCAACTGCTTTATGGGTTGTGGGGACTTTCCATTCCTTAATGGCTTTAATTTTGTTAGGGTCTACTTTAACACCCTCCTGAGATATAATATGACCCATATATTCCACCTCTTGTACTCCAAAGAAACATTTGGAGGTTTTTTCATATAATTTTTTCTCCTCCAATAGTTTGAGTACCATGTCAACATGTTGAACATGCTCCTTCTAAGACCTTCTATAGATTAGTATATCATCAAAAAATACTAAAAAAAAATTTCTAAGGAAGGGTTTGAAAATGGAATTCATCAACCCTTGAAATGTAGAAGGTGCATTAGTAAGGCCAAAAGGCATGACCAAAAACTCATAATGACCCTCATGAGTTCGAAATGTTGTTTTCAGAATGTCTTTAGTCTTCATTCTAATTTGATGATATCCTGAACGAAGGTCCAACTTGGTAAAATAGATTGCTCCATGTAATTCATCCAATAATTCATCAATCATAGGAATGGGAAATTTATATTTAATAGTGATTTTATTGAGCTCCCTATAATCCAAACACGTGCCGTGATCCATCCTTCTTGTGCACCAATACTACTAGAGTAGAGAAAGAACTTTGACTAGGTTGAATTCTACCAACCTCAAACATTTATGCAATCATAGGTTCAATTTCACTCTTTTGGACATAAGGATATCTGTAAGGCCTGACATTTGGAGGAACACTTTCTGGAATCAAATGAATAGCATGATCATGATCACGAATAGGTGGGATTATTTTGGGAGTTTCAAACACCTTGGAAAGATTGTCCAAGACTTTTTGGAGATCTATAGAAATAGATGATTTTGATGTTGGAAATTATAGTGAGCATAATTGTGCAATTACGCCTCATTTTTCTTTCTTCAGAAGCTTTGTCATGACATTAGATATTATTATCTTTCCCAAACTTCCCTATGATACCCCATAATTCAACTTCCTTTCCTTCCGAAAGAAATTTCAATAAAAGTTCTTGAAAATTAAAAGCTATCGTCCCCAAAGATTGAAACCATTGTACTCCTAGTACAACATCAACACCTCCCAATTGAATGGAAAGAATTGGAGTATTCAATACATATTCCCCCATGGTTAGCTTGATATTATGGCATTTTCTAAAGCAATTTATAGTTCCTCCATTTGCAACCATCACTTGACACTCTGGTGTTGGGTATAGGAAGCAATTCAATTCCTTGACTACCTTACAATGAATAAAAGTATGGGTACTACCCGAATCAATCAACACTACTACCTTTTTCTTCTTGATATGTCTTCTATATTGAGAGTTTGAGGAGTGATAATTCTACAATACATTCTGAGGAACAACAAACTCATTTCTTTCTATTGGTTCTGGTGTATATCCTCTTCTTTTGAAGTTTCTTGTTAATTTTCTTCTCTCTTATGATCTATGTAGTTATTCTCCTTACATATGACCTTTAGTGTATTTTTTCTGTCTGTTGTAGCAAAGCCACTTTTTCTCTTTCTTCTTCAATTGTTGTGGTTTCAACCTTGTAGGTTGTGGAGAAGACTAGGAGGCTGCTTACTTCCATCTTTATAGATGTGAGTGGTGAGCTTCCTATGTATAATTTTACATTCATTTTTTCTTGCCAACCTGAATGCCTTCTCCAATGAATCAGGTTCCAAAACACGAACTTCATGTTGGATGTTATCCTTTAAAGTACCTATGAAGAGATCAATCTTGTGTTCCTATAGAATGTCAGTTACCCTTATATTCAATTTTTGGAAGTCCTCAATGTGCTCCCCCATTAAACCCTTTTGTTTTAGATTTATTAATTGGCTAAAGAAGGTGTTGCTCTTTGTATCCTCATAATGTGCTATCATTTCCTCCGTAAAAATTGACCAAGTGACAATTTTTTTATGGGAGCAAAGCCATCGATGCCATACAAATGTATTTTGTTCTAAATATAAGTTACCAATGCATACCACTGTGTGTTTGTTGATTATTGAGATCAAAAATATTGCTTTATCGCGAAAATGACACGATGACACATTTAGAGCAATGAAACCCTAGAATCCAGCTACAGAAATACAAATGTTATGAAAGCAAGCTATAAAACAAAAGAAAAAGAGAGATAAACACTATTATAATCTATGTACTTAAACCTTCTTTACATTACATAAATGAAAAATTATTTAATGATACAAATGACAAACACTCCTTTCTATATATATGAGTTCATGGGGATACTGATATAATCCTATTAAAACCTAGCAATAATAATATGAAGACATGTCACGTATGGAGATTCTGCAAAGGGGTACATCCATGTCACAAGAGGGGCTATGCCAACAACAATAAGGGACTACACTAGTAATATAGGGTTCTTTCATTTCCTTACTCAAACCACACTTATCCACCAAGTGAGGACTAACATAGCTATAATTAGATCCAGGGTCAATCAAAATATAAATAAATTGATCACAAAGCTTACCATCCATCTCAATGATAGAAGCCTGGTGATCTACTTGCCTGTTGTCCACTATTGCATAAATATGAGGAATTTTTTGCCCAACATCCCCAACATTCTGCGCCTCCTGTGCACTATATATCTGAGGCCTACCACCTTGATTTTGTGAACATTCTCCCTTAAGATACTCCTCACCGCATGTCCAACACTCCAACCATCCAATACCATTATCTCCATGCTGTTGTTATGATCCATGATGTTGATGTTGTCTATGTCCCTATCCACCCGCATTTAACTTCTTTTGTGGTGCGACATTTTCTTTCTCTTCTGCATTATAAGGCCTTGCTCTTTTCGGTTGCCATTTACCTTTACCTTTGTCCTTCCTCTTCATCCTTGTTGAGACTCATTCTTGCACTTTGTTGCTCACTTAACAATGCTTCTGACTTTAATGAATTCCTCAAGTGCTTGAGGCTCATCATGCTCAAATACGATATCTAAATTTTAGTGACCATTGAAAAATCAATGAGCTTTAGCTT
>JAXQQM020069649.1:0-11310 GCA_034641835.2 Pinus albicaulis | reverse complement strand
TTTCATGATTTGTGATGATGATGATGATGATGATGGTGGTGGTGGTGGTTAACGTCCACTGAGACCAAAATTTGGTCTATCGGACCTACAATTTTCTTAATTATTAATTGTCTGGCTTCTTGTCTTTCTTGGTGAGATTGGTGTTGTAGCTTTCTTTTTCTTCTCTACGGTCTTCCAACTTCCTTTGTCTTGCAACTCCTTCATCTCTTCTGATCTTTGGGACACTGTTGTCTTATCTTCAGGATCTAGGAGATCTTCTTTGCTGCTAAATGAAGATTTATTTTGCGTGGTATTTAAATACTCATAATTGTTGATGCTTGAGGAGCTATCAAGCTCATTTTTTTGTTGTTGGCGGGGGCTTTCCCCCTGCTTGTCTTGAGGGTTGTTTCTTTCTTGCCTGATTTCTTGCGATTCAGAGTTTTCTAGAGAGTATTCTTCCTTGACAGTGTAATGTTCCTTTTGTGCTCCTTCCCACCATGTAAATCTATGGTGATGCTTTCTAACAGAATTTTTCTGGGAGACTTTTGGGCAATTTTTGGCTAGATGGCCTGTCTCAAAGAAATATCGACATCTGAAGAGCACACTTTCATAGTCGAGTTTCTGGTTCCATACATAGTCTTTTCTTGTTAGGATTATTTCAGTTGGGAATCTGGTGCTGAAGTCCATTTCTACACAGATGCATGCATAGGTGGTTCTGACATATTCCTCTATTTCTGGGAACCTGTAGTAAAATTTCCCAATTGCACTTCCAATGGCTTTTAGCGAGTAGAGATTCCAGAGATGCAAAGGTAGGTTTGGAAATATGACCCAAACTGGTGCTGAGGTTATGATTGTTGTTGAGGGATCGAATGATGGATTCCATGGTTTCATGAATAGGCCTGATTTTTCCCAAAACCAAGGGCCGAAATCTAAAATGCATTGTCTTCTTTCAGAGTTTTCAAAATCTACTATAAAGAAACCCTTAGCACAGGGGTAGATATTAATTTCATCAAAGATGAGAGGCTTCCATACCTCTGAGATCCAACTGTGGAGAGTTTTCAGCCGTGGCCAAAAGCCATTAAACCAGCAGATTAAGGCACTTTCAGAAAACTTCAAGGCCTCATCTAGTGAGGCCTTGACCACCTGCACAGTGGGAGTTGGGGCTTCACTGACAATATGTGCATGAGCTTGAATCTTAGAGGCAAACGAAACTGGGCTGGCAATTATCTTTGCGAAGCTGGGAGCCATAATGCAGAAGAGATGCTATCAAACCCTGTGGAAGAGATGCAAAACCCGTTCTACGAAGAGAAGAGAGCAGAGGTTTAACCGCAAAATCTTCTTCTAGGAGAAAAACCCCTTGATATTGTACTCGTAGCAGAAGAGATGCATAACCCCTCTGGCCGACTGCAGTAGAACCCCGTTTTCAAGAATAAACTTGTTCTGCGATAGATGCGAAAAGATGCAAACCAGTCTGCGGTAGATGCCAAGCAATGTGAAACATGTTATTTGTGCACAGGGGCCACACTAATATTCTATATTCTATGTATCATTTCATTAAATTTCTAATATACCCATTATATTTCTAGAATATCCCAAAATCTATAATATCTCACTATTGGAAACAAAAAAGTATCATATTATAATTACTCGTTTTATAGAAAAATCCAAATGAAAAGGAGGGTCTATAAAAGTTACTAATCGATATACGAGTAATGCATTTTGGTTGCGTGACAATTACCGAATGTGTTAAAAACAAAGATAGCTCTTTCTAAGGACTAGTATCTTGAGGCTCTTCCCCCTTCTTTATTAGGTACTTACTTTGAGCCGAAATGGTTTTGTATCAATTCCCATATGAGGGGACTTGTCCTCTCATTGGGGATTAAACTATAATATTCAATGGAAAACTCTTGATAAACGGGAAAGAATCCTCCTCGCTATTTTGTTAGTTAGGGAGTTAATCCGTTTTAAAATTGCAAGTGTAAGGAGAAGAATGCAGCGTTCCTTTTATTCATGGTTTGTATTAAACTATATATTAAGGAAATTTTCAGATTTGTGAAATTAGACCCACTAAGGAGGAGACTAGAGAACAAGGAATTTAACTAATGGCACATATCATGTCCTTAAACCTTTTTAGTACCATCATGTTTGATATACACTTTGAAAATAACATTTTGGTTTATTTTTTTTTATATATGATATGCAAGTTTCAAAGTACAAAGGATAATGGGGGACCAAGAGAATTTATCCCCTAAAAAGTTAAAAAATTTTAAGAAATGGTTAAATTGAGAAGTTGGTTGCAATGATTATAGTGTAGTCAATCCTTTTCTGAGTTCAATTGCATATTACATTTTGAGGTTGTTCCAAATCAATGGAACAACTCAACAATCTATTTGGGCTTACTGATATTTTAAACATTGTATTATGATATATTAGTTTCTTATATCCAATATGTTTTTATGTACATATGATCTGGGCTTATTGATATTTTAAATATTGTATTATGATATATTAGTTTCTTATATCCAATATGTTTTTATGTATATACGATCAATGAATGAATCATGTTTTATATTGTTTTTAGTTTGAATTATGTATGGTTTTGTTTTATGGTATATATGAATTGATATGTGTTGTTAGTTTTATACGTACTAAATGGTTGTATGATTTAAGTAGTAGACAAAGGAAATAAATAAAAAAGTCACACACAAAGAAGTGATTCTCTATTCTATCCCATGTAATATATAAAATATTAAACAACTATATTATTAAAGAATAAGATAGAATAAAAAGTATATTTCATTGCCAAATGAAAATCATAGGACTAACAAATTATACGACTTAAATTAGTTGATGAATCTAAGTAGATTCCAAAACCACCATGAAGGGTGATCCTTTTCCTCCTTGTGTGCTTCACTCCAAGATTTTGATGGTAGAAAGGATATTCCTCAACAATAAAAAGAACTAGGATTTGGGGTCCTTTGTTCTCTTTAGAGGACTTTTGTCAACATAACCTTGAAATGTATGGATGTTTGGATAAGAGACCTTAATTCTCTATTTATGGTGCAATAAATGAAACTTTTCTAAATCTAGCTTCAGTGTAAATGATCTCATTGTTTTAATGAATCAATGGGATAAGTACAATTATCAAGGACTATATTAAAGACTATTTCTACAAATAACATATTGGTAATGTCCCCTTTAGACCACTACACCATTTTTGTAAAGTGCACAACATTGATTAGTTGAAAATAATAAATATTTATTTGTTTTAGAGTAATTGCATGAATTTCCAAGGGATATGTACATGGTATGCATGCATAAAATTACAAAAATTATCTAGGGTCGATTTTTGTGAAATATAGATGTTCGACTTGACTCATGTGAAAACATTGAGGTCATGGAACATAAAGGTTACAAAAGTGATGTGCAGAGATAAAATTACTTCCAAGGGGACACAATAAGAAAACCTTGGATGTTAACAAGTGTCCCTTGATATGTGACCTTAAATATACACTACATGGCAAAAATATATCACAAGTTTTCTTCTATGATATCATAGAAAAATGCCACTAAATCAAGGAGTAAGAGAAACCAAAGAGAAAGAATTAGCCCTTAAGAATTCTCTAGATACCTGCATATAAGAATTCAACCAATGGTTTATGGTGTGTACATAATCTCAATAATAATGAGATGAGCATATCCACGCTTGTGTAACTATATTTTAATGATATTTTACTAGTACATTTGGATACAGATTCTAACATTATTTTGGTGTATTTTTTATTGCAAAAGAGATGGAAAAAAATAAAAGAATTGGAATTTTTCCATCACATTGATGACATACTATGAAAATTGTCTCATTTCTAATGAAACTTTACTAGCATCTCATTTTTTCATTCGGTTTTTCCTTGCTCTTTATGTCATAATTCCAACAATTTAGTGAAAAACATGTGTCTCAATATTGGTAATTTAGACATAAGAGAATTAGGGTTGTACAAGGAATGAAATGAAAGGAGGGAAATGAAATGAAAACACAAGGAAAAACATAATAAAAAGAAAATTAATATGGTGAATATACAACTTCTATTAATAAATGAAATAGAAAAACAATTGTATAATGAAAATTGGCTAGAATGGTGGTAGCTATTGAGAGAGAGAGAGAGAGAGAGAGATTTTAATATAAAAAAATAACCATAAATGTATAAAACCATAACCAAATAAGATGAAGCATCAAAATATTTGTGGGCCCCAAGGTGGCTAGTTTCTACATCAACTTCTTGGGGGTGCAAATTTTGCATAAAATATCCATCTGAGGCACATAATGACTCCTTGGAAAGAAGGATCTCAAGACTACAACTTTTTGCGAAGGCCAAGGCATGCCATGGAAATCCCTCGCCCTCTGAATTTCCAAAAAACATTTTTTAGGGCCTTAAAACATGCCCAAAATTTTAAAATCTAAAAAACTATAGAAAATCTACCAAGAAGATAGAGAGTTATTAATGTAGTGGAAGAGGTGGTTGCCATTTATATCCACCTAGTTCATCCTCCCCCCTTAGGAATTAATGGTCTCCATTGTGTCAAATTTCCCTCATCAAGTGGGGAAAATTCTATTGAATTTGGTTCTTGGTGAGCCACTTACCTTGGTGAAGAATTTTCCATGCTTTGACAACCTAGTAGAGTTGTATGTGTTGTTGGTAGGTATCCTTTGTCTTGGTGTCCATGATCTAATCCATTATATCATATTCAATCCACTAAGTACTGAGTTATGCAGGGGTTAATTACTTGGGTTCCTCTGACATGTCCAACGAAGGTGAAAAATATGGTTAAAGTAGCTCCACATTAAATACTAGGTGCATGAAAAGGAAATGGGGAATACTCAATTCAAAATCATTTTCACCTTTTTAATTTTGTAAGGTCAAAATTCAAGTGATTTTAACTTCTTGTGGGGGTTTGTAAGGTTCTCTTTCTATAAATGAAACCATACCTTATCTCCATCCTGAAACCTATGTGGAGCCATTAGCGAGTCATGTTGCTACTTGTCCTTGACATTGGTTTTCTATAGGATATAGTGAACCTATTTTTGGATGTGTTGGTTCCATTTTAAGAACTTTTTCTAGTCTATCTGCCTCAACTTGTGCATTGGAGGATGGTACCAGTGAATATGAAATGGGCATAGCTACATCAATTGGGGCCAATGGCTAGAATATCAATCACAACTAAAAAGGACATTGGCCAAGAGAATTATTGTTAGGTCCCTATATTACTAGTATAGTCCTTTATTGTTGTTAGTGTAACCCCATTATTTTTATTATTGTACCCTTGTAACCCCCATTTTGTTATTATTATGCCCTTAAATTATTATTGTTAGGTCAGCTAGGATTACATTGTGGCCCACTAGGATTACATTATGGCCCCATGGACTCCTATATATAAAGGAGGTTTTGTAAATTGTATCATCCAAGAATTGTTCATTTATGTAATGGCTGAAGGTTTCTCTAAGTGGCTTATTTATAAGGTGTTGATATCTCTATTCTTCTTATTTTTCGAGTCAAGCATATAAACACTTGGTATCGAGGTTTGGATTCTAGGGTTTCACAAGTTCCAAACAGGGCCATCGGCATTTCGCCATAACTTGGTTTCAAGCGTCTGTTAAATTTTTTAGGGTGTGAAGCTGAAATCTTGAGGAATATTTTATAAAAATTTCAGAGCTTGGTTCACAATATTTTCGGAGATATGATTTGTGGAAGTTAGGTCATTTTTTAGGCTCCAAAACAGGTCATCGTGGCATTTGCACTATAACTTTTTTTCTACAAAGGTTAAAAATCTGAAATTCATATGGTGTGAAGCTGAAATCCTGAGGAAATTCGTCAAAAAATTTCAGAGCTTGGTTCGCAATATTTTTGGAGATATGATCTGTGGAAGGTAGTGCTTTTTCAGGATCCTGAATTTCATCTCAAAGAGGTGATCGTGGGAAAATTTCAATAACTCTCTCTCTGGGCATCGGATTGGAGTTCTGTAAAAAGTGGTCACAAGTACACAAACTATAGTTTCGTGGCTATAAATTTCAGAGACAAAGAATGAAAAATTGACACGTGGCAAATCATAAAAGTTCGCTCTACTGAACCAGTCCATAATTAGGTCATTGTGGGAGATTGGACACAACTTTGTCTTGAAGAATCCAAATCAGATCAGACCTGTGGCATTCTCATAGGGCTACGTATTTACTGGAATTCAGATATTGAAGTGCTACAATCATAGAGATAATCAAATTTCAATATCAAGCTCTTCAAAAGCAAGAAAAAGGTGTGTATTTGTTTCCGAATTGCATAAGTCTTTTTTGACGAATCAATTTGAACTGATTCCAAGGGCATATTTTAGAATAGATATCAGTATTGGGTTCTAAAATATGCCCTGTAAAAATAATTCAACACCCATTAAGCCTTCAAAAGGGTCTACTATGACTCATGAAGATGAATAATTGAAACATGATCTATCAAAATTACAAGAGCAAGTGCAACAAATTTCACTTTCACAAAGAGCGAAAAAAAATGAAATGGAAGTTTTGAAGAAAGGTGTAGAAGCTAATATGGATGGCATGGAAGCTAAGATGGATGGCATGGAAGCTACGATGGATGACATGAAAGACAACATGGAAAGCATGAAGAATGATCTCAAAGCAGACATCGAAGGTTTGACAAAGTTGATACAAGAAAGGTTTCCTAATGGTGAAAAGATAGTAGAAGAACCTCATGATGAGAACAAAATAAATGTTAAACGTGATTTCATAAACTCTAATGTTGGCAAGAAGAACCACCATATTCCAAAAATGGATATGAGGAAGTTTGATGGAAAGGATCCTGTAACATGGATACTACAGATGGAGCAATATTTTGATCTCCATAATGTGCAAAACACACAAAAGGTACGCATTGCAACTTTACATTTAGAACAAAATATATTTGTATGGTATCGATGGCTTTGCTCTCGTAAAAAAATTGTCACTTGGTCAATTTTTACGGAGGAAATGATAGCACATTATGAGGATACAAAGAGCAACACCTTCTTTAGCCAATTGATAAACCTCAAACAAAAGGGTTTAGTGGGGCAGCACATTGAGGACTTCCAAAAATTGAATATAAGGGTAACTAATATTCCAGAGGAACACAGGATTGATCTCTTCATAGGCACTTTAAAGGATAACATACAACATGAAGTTCGTGTTCTGGAACCTGATTCATTGGAGAAGGCATTCAGGTTGGCAAGAAAAGTTGAATGTAAAATTATGGCGACAAGGAAGCCTACCACTCAATTCTATAAAGAGGGAAGTGTTGCTACGCCTAGATTTCCACAACCTACAAGGTTGACACCACAAAAATTGGAAGAAAAAAGATCAAAAGGGCTTTGCTAGAGTTGTGATAGCAAATACACTAAAGGTCATAAGTGTGCTGAGAAGAAATTATTTTACATAGATTGTGAAGAGGAAGAAGAAAATGAACAAGAAGAGGATATACACCAGGAACCAGCCCCAGAAGAGGAAGAAATGAAACCAACCATATCGTGTAATGCACTGGCAGGAATTACCACTCCTCAAACTCTCAAGATAAAAGGACAAATCAAGAAGAGAAAGGTAATAGTGTTGATTGATTCAGGTAGCACCCATAATTTTATTCATTGTAATGTAGCCAAGGAATTAAATTGTTTCCTATACCCAGCACCAGAATGTCAAGTGATGGTTGCAAATGGAGGAACTATAAATTGCTCTGGAAAATGCCATAATATCAAGCTAACCATGGGGGAATATGTATCGACTAGTCCAATGCTTGCCATTCCTATGGGAGGTGCTGATGTTGTACTAGGAGTACAATGGTTACAATCTTTGGGGACGGTAGCTTTTAATTTTCAAGAACTTCTCTTGAAATTTTTTTCAGAAGGAAAGGAAGTCGAATTACGGGGTATTGAAGGGAAGCCAGGAAGGATAATAAGCTCTAATGTCATGACAAAGCTTCTAAAGAAAGAACAACGAGGCGTAATTGCACAATTATGCTCACTAGAAGTTCCGACATCAAAATCATCTATTTCTGTAGATCTCCAACAAGTCTTAGACAATCATTCCAAGGTGTTTGAAACTCCCAAAGGACTCCCACCTATTCGTGATCATGATCATGCTATTCATTTGATTCCAGGAAGTGTTCCTCCAAACATCAGGCCTTATAGATATCCTTACGTCCAAAAGAGCGAAATTGAACGTATGATTGCATAAATGTTAGAGGTGGGTATAATCCAACCTAGTCAAAGTTCTTTCTCTTCTCCTGTAGTATTGGTACACAAGAAGGATGGATCATGGCGAATGTGTCCGGATTATAGGGAGCTCAATAAGCTCACCATTAAAGATAAATTTCCCATTCCTGTGATTGATGAATTATTGGATGAATTACAGGGAGCAATTTATTTTACCAAGTTGGATCTTCGTTCAGGATATCATCAAATAAGAATGAAGACTGAAGATATTCCAAAAACAGCATTTCGAACTCATGAGGGTCATTATGAATTTTTGGTCATGCCTTTTGGCCTTACCAATGCAACTTCTACATTTCAAGGGTTGATGAATTCCATTTTCAAACCCTTCCTTAGAAAATTTGTGCTAGTATTTTTTGATGATATACTAATCTACAGCAAGTCTTGGAAGGATCATGTTGAACATGTTGACAGGGTGCTCAAACTATTGCAGAAGAAACAATTATATGCAAAAAAATCCAAATGTTTCTTTGGAGTACAAGAGGTGGAATATCTGGGTCATATTGTATCTCACGAGGGTGTTAAAGTAGACCTTAACAAAATTAAAGCCATTAACAGGGTATTATCACAAGTTTGTTAAGAATTATGGGAGAATAGAAGAACCTCTAACAACATTATTGAAGAAAGATGCATTTTCATGGACTCCTGAAGCAACTAAGGCCTTTGAACATCTTAAAGAGGCAACGTGCCTAGCACCGGTCTCAGCTGCGCCAGACTTCACAAAAACCTTTATTGTGGAATGTGATGCCTATGGAAATGGAATTGGTGTTGTTTTAATGCAAGAAGGAAGACCCATTGCTTTTGAAAGTCGCCCAATCAAAGGAAAGTATTTACATAAAGCTATTTATGAGAAGGAAATGTTAGCAATACTACATGCACTAAATAAATGGCGACCTTACCTAATGGGAAGAACACTTCAAGGTAAACCTGATCATGATAGTCTTAAACACTTTTTGAGAGCAAAGACTATCTTTCAAGAGCAGAAGAGCAAAGAAAATGGGTCACAAAGATGTTGGGTTATGACTTTGAAATAATCTACAAAAAGAAAGTTTAATGTTGTTGCAGATGCACTTCAAGAAATAATGAAGAGGTGGCATCATTGCTTTGTGCCATTTCTATTATCCAACTAGATTGGATAACCGAAGCAAGAGATGAATGGAAGAAGGACGAATATGTGTGGACACTCATTCAAAAGTTGCAGTAAGATCCTAGTACATTCGATACATTTAGTTGGAAAAATGATTCCTTATGGTACAAAGATCGCTTATATATTTTTAAGAATTCCCTACTAAAACAAAAGATTCTTTTGGAATTGCACACTTCTCCTTTAGGAGGACACTTAGGATTTTTAAAAACTTACCATGGGGTGAAGAAAGAATTTTTTTTGGGATGGCCTTAAATCTGATATTCAAAAGTTTGTGGCAGAATGTTTGGTTTGCCAGCAGAATAAAGTTGAGACAATTAAGACCCCGGGTCTTCTACAACCTTTATCCATTCCAAGTCAACGTTAAGGGAGATTTCAATGGATTTTATCACAGTTTACCTAATTCTCGAAGGGAAAGAGTTTCATCATGGTGGTAGTTGATAGACTTACCAAGTATGCATACTTTTGTGCATTATCTCATCCATTTAAAGCAATTAGAGTTACTACATTTATGGACAGAATTCAAAAGCTACATGGAAGCCTACAAGGGTCATTGTGAGCAACAAGAGATCCCATTTTTACTAGAAATTTTTGGACGGAGTTATTTTTCTTTTTGGGTACTCAATTAGCTCATAGCTCATCTTATCATCCTCAATCTGATGGTCAAACCGAGATAGTAAATAAATTTTCGGAAGGATATCTTCGTTGTTTTGTATCTAATAAACAAACACAATGGGTCAAGTGGTTACCTCTCACTGAATGGTGGTATAACACTTCCTTCCATACTGCAAAAAAAATGACGCCATTTATGGCACTTTGCGGATATCATCCACCATCCATCACATCATCTTTAAGAGAAAATTTGAAGGTTCAAGCAGTGGAAGATCACATCGAGCATCAACAAGAAGTTCTCCAATTCTTAAAGGACAACCTGAATTTGGCACAAAATTGAATGAAACAACAGGAAGATCAACATCACGATGAAAGAATTTTTTATGTAGGCGACTGGGTATTTATACTGCTACAACCATACAAACAAATGTCCCTCAAGCAAGCTAAGAAGGATAATAAATTATCACCAAAGTATTATGGTCCTTACAAGGTGTTGCAAAATATTGGTACTATGGCATACAAATTGGAGCTTCCTGCTTCTTCACGAGTGCATCCAATTTTCCATGTTTCATGCTTAAATAAGGTTATAGGTGAAAATACTCTAGTTCAAACAATATTGCCAGAACTTGATGAGGAAGGAAAAATCATATTGGAACATGAAGCGTTCACGGAAACAAGAACTTGACAACTACGGAATTGATTAATTTCAGAGTATCTCATCAAGTGAAAGAACTTACCCACTGAAGATTCTACATGGGAGGATGAGAAGTTTATACAGAAGCACCCAGAGCTACTCAACCATTGAGGACAACACTTTTTTGAAGGAGAGGGGCATGTTAGGTCCCTATATTACTAGTATAGTCCCTTATTGTTATTAGTGTAACCCCCTTATTGTTATTGTTGTACCCCTGTAACCCCAATATTGTTATTATTGTGCCCTTACATTATTATTGTTAGGTCGGCTAGGATTATATTGTGACCCCATGGAATCCTATATATAGAAGGAGGTTTTGTCATTTTTCTCCTCCAAGAATTGTTCATTTATGTAATGTATTGGAGGTTTCCCCCTCGAAGTGGCTTATTTCTAAGGTGTTGATATCTCTATTCTTCTATTTTTGGAGCTGGTTACACAACATTTATAAAGGGATGTAGCATACCTATGCTAAACATATGGAAGGATTTCATTCCATGTAAACAAATGTTTGGATTTTTACATGCATAAGATGTACATAATCATCCCCTTGACCACTTTTTTCTTCCATCTATATAGGGATGAATGG
>JAXQQM020076749.1:0-14611 GCA_034641835.2 Pinus albicaulis | reverse complement strand
AATTTGCGCGCGGCGGGAAGCGTTTTTTTGTTCCGGGGAGCGTTTGGGAGCGAACGCTCCCCCATCGCTTCCATTGTTTAAAAAACGCTCCCGAAGCGTTTTTTAAACGTCGGAAGCGCTCAGGGAGTGTTCGCTCCAGAGCGCTTCCTGAAATGCTCCCGAAAAGGCAGGGAGCGGCGATTGTGGCCCGGAAACGTTGCCGCACGCTCCTCGTGGAAGCTTTTCGGGAGCGCGTTTCCGAGCGTTTCCAAAATGCCCTACCTGTGAGCGCTTTTTCCCGAGTAAGAGCCTAAGAAACTTTCCCGCACGGAAGTGCTTCAGCCGTTTTCCAAACGCTCCCGCACGAGCTGCTTTTTCGGAAACGAGAATGAGGGGGTTTGAAGCTTCCCCGCAACCCCGCTTTAGCCGTATGAGTTTAGTCCCGGAATGAAATGCCGAGTTCTTTACAAGATGAAGCACTGGCTGCCATTGTATAACATGCCCATCTCAAGCTTCTTACCCAATTCATCCATAAACCTTTGTAACCAAATCATTTCTTTACTAGCCTCCGTAGCGCAACATACCGCTTCCGTTGTTGAAAAAAAAAAAGTGTAACGACACTTTGGATTTTTGAAACCCAACTGACAGTTGTTCCACCTATAGTAAATACATATCGTGTAGTGCCCCTCCTGTTATCTCTATCACCTGCCATATCTACATAAACATATCCATGTAGAGCAATGTTTGAACCAACAAAGCATAATGTTTGATTTGTGGTACCTCTCAAATATTTGAGAATCCATTTCACTGCCATCCAATGTTATTTTCCTGGATTGTTCATGTACGTGCTTACAACTCCCACTGCATGTGAAATATCAGGCCTTGTGCAGACCATTGCATAAATTAAGCTTCCAACTGTTGATGCATATAGAACTTTAGACATATAATCCATTTCTTCTTGGGTCTTGGGGCACATCTCCTTACTAAGTTTGAAATGGCTAGAAAAAGGTGTACTAACTGGTTTTGCATTCTACATATTAAATCTTTTCAACACCTTTTGTATGTACTCATTCTGAGACAATGTTAATTTGTGATTTTTCCTGTCTCTAGTTATTCTCATACCAAGGATTTGTTTTGCAGCTCCCAAATCCTTCATTGCAAATGAATTTGCCAATTTTATTTTGAGCACATTTATTTCCTACATGTTAGACCCTGCAACAAGCATGTCATCTACATACAACAACAATATAATATAGCTGCCATCATTTTTCCTTTTCAGATAAACACGATGATCAGAGTGACATCTGCCCCACCGGACTTCTGTGCAGCGTTGCCGTCCCGTTAAAAACAGGGGTCCAACACGGTGATACATCTAAATAGAAAGATAATCAGGCTCCACACCCAACAATCTCCCACATGGAGACTGATTGTAGCAACTCCTCTGCTGCTTCATTTGCTGGACAATTACTTCACTTTGGACCTGGCTGTTTCTCATCTTCATCATCATACTTGAAGATCAACTGAAACTGAGCATAATCTCAGTTTCTCCTTGGTTACAACTTTTGTTAGCATATCTGCAGGATTCTGGGTAGTGTCCATCTTTTCCAGCTTCAATTGTCCCCATGGCCACTATCAAAGATTGCACTGCATAGTCTTGTTCCCCGGAACTATCGTTGAAAAGCCCTCAAACTATGCAGTGGTAATGCTGTTGAGATTTTGTGTATTTTGGGTAGTATCAGTTGTGCTCTAGGTCCCAAATTTTGAGGAAGGACTAGAGTTATGTGGAAGGGAAGATTCGTAAATGGATTTGGGAAATTTCATCTGGTTTAGGAGATATTAAATTAATTAATTATTTTAATTTATTTCCTAAGTTAAAACTTAGGAAAATAAAATAATTGAAGTGAATTTAATTAAACATGTGATGAAATTGTCTTAAGTCACACGGATCAAATTTTCTTTTAATCTTAGCCATTGATTCAAGATCTGATCATGGCCGTTGATTTGTCAATGAGAAAAGTATAAAGGAAAGGCTTGGGGTCATTTGTAAAGACACACTGAGGCAGAGCACTGAAGCTAAGTTGAGATTCTAGGGTGGGGTTGCTAAGAATTCTCAGAAGTGTTTCAGTTGCAGAGAGGGGAATTTAGACCAAGGGGATGATCTAATCCCGGGGTCTAGAATACACAAGAAGCAGAGAAGATATCAAGAAGACACCCAGAGAAGGTTACAAGAAAGAAGAAGAATAATGTGAGACGTGTTAGCTGGGGGGGGGCAAACATGCATAAAGAAAGAACGTGAACAAGAAAGAGAGATGGCAAAGACTAAAGAACATACGGCAAGAAGAACAGCAACAACAAGGACAACGTAATTTTTAGGAAACCCTTCAGGGGTTATGCAGAGACCCTTAGGGGCAGCGTAGTGACTGCGTCACACAGTCTGGGGTAATGCAGTCCCTTCCAGTGGTAGTGCTGAGCATTTGGAGGCCATCCAAGGCTGACGCAGAGCCCAGCAGGGGCTTCAGAGGCTGATGCACTGTTTTTGAGGGGCAGATCTGGGGTTTGTAGGCCTAGATCTGGCTGAGTTCTGTAAATCCCGTTTGAGGGTGTGGATCAGTCATTATTGTTGGTCTTAGATCAGCCAGGTGCTGCAGATCTAGAGTTTTCTCTGTAGGGTTTTCCAGATCTGGAAGCCAGAGTTGTGTATTCAGAAATATTCTTAATAATAGAGCCCTCCAGCAGCGAGAGACCGGTTTTCCCACCTTGGGTTTTTCCGGGGACAGTTTGTCCAAAAATATCTGTGTCACTTTGTCTATGTGTGCATGAGCTTATTCTAGATCTGAATTGGTAGAGATCTGTTATGTTTTTTGCTTTGATGTTGACTTGAATTTATTCAGTTGATAACTTGTATAAGTAGGAGAAGTTTAATCGGATTAACATAAATAATTTCTGCATAAGAATTGAGATTCAAAAATTTCTACATGGTATTGGAGCAATTGCAGATCTAGAAGGGTCACCAGCTAAAGAATCTGAAGGATCTAGCTGCAGAAAGCAGTTGGAAAGGCAGCAGAAAAGCAGATCTGAAGGGACAACGTAGTTTTCAGGAGTAGAATCACGCAGAGGGAAGGGTTACGCTGTCCAGTGCTGTGTCCTAGCAAGCCCACGCGATTACTGCGCAGAGGCAGCTCAGAAACAACGCTGGTTGGGTCTGAAGCTAGCCAGTGTGATTCAGATCTGAATTTGTCAGATCCAGAAAAAGTCTGCAGAAAAGTTGCAGAAATTCAAAAGAGCTGGTGGGGTTAAACTTCTGAAGTTTTCAGATTTTAAACCTTAGCACAAGCGACAAAGGTTGGGAAGAGATCAACTTCTTAGAGAGTTTCTTGCCAACGGAAACTTGCAGTTTGATCAGAGGATCAAAGAAGAAGCTGAATCATAGTTGATTTGGTAGATTTCCAAGGAGGGAAATCAAGTGTCAGAGGGAGCAGAGGGTGCCCAGTTCGTAAAGTACCCTAGATCCAAGATCTCTAGCATAGAGAAGAGGAGCTTCGACACATTTTGAGCAGGTGGCTCCTCATGGACTGCGTGATTTGGATAGGCTAGAGGGCCTCTCAAACATTTCAGTGTGGAAAGATAGGATCCTGATTGTCCTTGAGGCATATGGTCTAAGAGACCATGTAGAGCAGACCCTGGCCACACTGACAGATGTGGATCTCCTACGGAAGCATAGAGAAGCTGCTGGGCATGCCAAGCGGCTGATAATGGATAGTATTAAGGATCATATTGTGCCACACATAGCTGAGAAGAGGACAACTAATAAGATGTGGAAGGCCTTGAGTTCCCTATATGAGGGAAAATCAGTCCAAAGAAAGATGATGTTGGAGGCCCAAATGAGGTCATTCATGATGACCAAGGGAGAAGACATCGAGTATTTCCTCTTCAGATTGCAGTCAATCAGGGATCAACTGACTGCAACGGGTGCAACCGTAGATGATGCAGTGATAGTCAGGACTGCCTTGAATGCAGTCACGGATGAGTGGGAAACCTTTGTCCAAAGTATCTTCGGCAGAGCGGACTTCCTAGATTGGGACAACTTGTGGTCAATCCTGCAGCAAGAAGAACTACGCAGATTCACCAAGAAGCAACACAACCCTAGGTTGAGCAAAGTAAAGAAGGAAGAGGAGGAAGATGCAGCCTTGGCATCGAAGAAGCAACTGAAGAAGAGGAAGGATCTTTCTAAGATCAAGTGCTTCCAGTGTGGCAAAATGGGACATTTTGCCAGCCATTGTCCAGAAAAGAAGAAGGACAAGGAAGCATCTTCTTCCAAAGCAGCGGTGGCAGATGATGGGTCCGGAGATGATGTAGCCATGAGTGCTCATGAATCACGGAGTTGGGGTGACATGGACATGTAGAGGAGCTACAGGGAAGTAAGGCAGGATCCTTGAGCAACTCATTTCTTGGATCACAAGTGAGCTACGACAGCCTTAAGACAGTAGCGGGACAAGTGGAGCAGTGGGTGCATAGATCACAAATGAGGCATAAGCAGAGGCAGATTTGGAGACTGGGAGGAGCAGCACAGAGCATAGCAGCAACGCCATAGAAGCAGTAGCAGCATAGAGGCTGATGTGACTTTAGCAACGCAGTGCAGTGCTGCTTACGCAGTGCAGAGCTGCAGCAGCGCAGAGAGCTTCAGAGGGACAGCGCAGTGCAGCAACAGCGTGATAGATTTCAGCACAAGGAGCTGATGTGACTTCAATAGTGTAGAGGAAGTCTGATTACGCGAGAAGAGCTGTAGCTGTGCATCGTTCTTTAGAGGCCAGGACAGAGCTGTAGCCTATGGAGCTTCGGTGATGATGATGCAGCCCATCTGACTTGTCTGTCAAAGATTGGGCAGGAGATTCAGTTGTTTCTCTCAACAACTGAAGTTGGAGTGCAGCAGATCAGCAGTGGCAGTGCTATGAGCAGCACATACGTGGGGGCGTTTATTGGAGAGGGAGTCGCAAGAGATGGGGGTTGCGTGGCGTGCGCAGTCATGGGCAAGAGTATTGCACGGCAACAAATACTGCGCAGTTGAGTGGCAGGAGGCCAAGCTTCAGCAGCACAAAACCAGTGCCCAAAATCATGTAATGCATAAGTGTGATGTATTGCTAGAGCACATCCTTGATGCTAAGAGGGAGTGTTGAGATTTTGTGTATTTGGGGTAGCATCAGTTGTGCTCTAGGTCCCAAATTTTGAGGAAGGACTAGAGTTCACCTGATCTACAAGACCCAGAAATGGATTTGGGAAATTTCATCCGGTTTAGGAGATATTAAATTAATTAATTATTTTAATGTATTTCCTAAGTTAAAACTTAGGAAAATAAAATAATTAAAGTGAATTTAATTAAACATGTGATGAAATTGTCTTAAGTCACATGAATCAAGATTTCTTTTAATCTTAGCCATTGATTAAAGATTTAATCTTGGCCATTGATTTGTCAACGAGAAAAGTATAAAGGAAAGGCTTGGGGTCATTTGTAACACACACAGAGGCAGAGCACTAAAGCTAAGCTGAGATTCTAGGGCAGGGTTGCTAAGAATTCTCAAGTGTTTCCGCTACAGAAGGGGAATTTAGACCAAGGGGATGATCTCGATCCCGGGTTCAGAATACAAGGGCATAGAGAAGAGATCAACAACACAAAATACAGAGGGGACAAGTAGCAGCTAAAGAAGAAGAACGACAAGAGGCGGCCAGCAGCCATCACGACGGCAATAGCAATGAAGAAGGACATCGTAATTTGATATTTAGAAACCCTTCGTGGGTTACGAGGAGACCCTGTGGGCAACAGAGCTGCATAATCTCCGCGTAGTGACCGTGTCACGGCAGCCTCCTGGGTAACACAAACTCCCTTCCAAAGGGCGCGCCGAGCATTTGGAGGCCATCCGGCCTCAGAAGGCAGAGCTCCTGGGCAGGGCTTGGAGGTTGACGTGTACATTCTTAGCATTCAGGGTTTGTAGGCCTAGATCTCGCTGAGTTCTTTGCAAATCCCGTTTGAGGGTGTGACCGCTATATTGTTGGTCTTAGATCACCCAGGTGCTGCAGATCTAGAGTTTTCTCTGTAGGGTTTTCCAGATCTGGAAGTCAGAGTTGTGTATTTAGAAATATTCTTAATAATAGAGCCCTCCAGCAGCCAGAGACCAGTTTTTCCACCTCGGGTTTTTCTAGGGACAGCTTGTCCAAAAATATCTATCACTTTGTCTATGTGTGCATGAGCTTATTCTAGATCTGAATTGGTAGAGATCTGTTATGTGTTTTGCTTTGATGTTGACTTGAATTTATTCAGTTGATAACTTGTATAAGTAGGAGAAGCTTAACCGGATTAACATAAATGATTTCTGCATAAGAATTAAGATTCAGAAATTTCTACAAATGCCTCTCCTCTGGACCAACTGAGCATCAGTAAAATTGTGGGTGGCCCCACTGTTAACTAAGATTGAGATACACTTCCCCTCTACTATGCAAGGAATCCCCCGGATGGTGTAAAAGATGCTCCTCCTAGTGGAAGTGGTGGTGGTGCTTTCTCTGATGGACCCTCGCAGTCTCCTCCATTGAACTCCAACTCCAAATTATCCTCTTGATCATTGTCTGAGAATACCTCGATATAGTGGGCTTTGCCTACTGTGCACCAATGACCTGGTGTCCACTTCTCTCAACATGTAAAACACAACTTCCTCCTCGTGAGGTCTCTCCTAGTTTCATCATCCAATTGCCCTCTCCCTGGAGTTGCTCTTTGCGCTGGTGGTGGTCTAGTGTCACCCCCTTGTTGATTTTGGGGTAGCATCGGATGTGCTCTAAGTCTGAAAATTCGCTGAGAGGCTTAGACACATGTATTCCAGACAACCTAGAAATCGTTTGGCGAAATTCCACCCGGATTTTATTCTATTAAAATAATTATTTATTTTTAAAGGGACCCTAAGTCTAAACTTAGGAAAATAAAATAATTAAAGTGAATTAATAGAATATGGGTGTGAATGTTCTAGAAAAGGCAGATCAAGTCAAAAGTTAATTTTAGCCATTGATTAGAGATCTAATCTGGGCCGTTGAAGTTTCAATGAGAAGACTATAAGAATGGCTTGAAGGGTCATTTGGAAAACACATTTGGCTGAGTAAAGATCAAAAGATCGATTTCTTTAGTGAATAGTGCTCAGAGAGAAACTTTGATCGAGAGATCTTTTGCAGAGAGGGGCAGTATTTCCGGTTGGAAGGATTCCTGAGTCGGAGAGTGCATAGCAACAGAGACAGAGAGAGTCACAGAGGCAGCGCAGAGCTAGTGATGCAGTCACTGTGCAGAGCCCAAAGGGAAGTATTTTTATTAAGGAGACAACGTTGGGCCAACGCCAAATCTTGAAGAGATTTTCCGGAGGCCAGAAGGCCTTAGATAGACCAACGCAGAGACATAGGGTAGGTGTAGTTGTGACGCACATATTGCGTGTGTGACGCAGTCTCTGTGCAGAGGCAGTGCAGGGTAGTCCAGTTTGGGTGCTGATCAGTGCTGGGTTCCCATGGAGGAGTGAGATTTGTCTCACAAGATCTCTTTTGTCAGTTTCTATGCATGATTTGACAGATCTGTCAATCATAGATTTGTATTTAGAAATAATTATTGCATAATATTATAAACCCTCAGCTGCTGCACCGATTTTCCCGCATTGGGTTTTTCGGGGGACATTGATCCAAAAATAACTGTGTTAGATGTGTGTGTGACCTATTCTTGTTCAGTTTTGTTTCCGTACTTGTATTTCTTCCGCAGTTTATTTGTGAAGGTTGTGTTGATATTTGGAGGTAGCACTGTGTGCTCTAGCCCGAATTTTATGGAGGGGCTAAGACACAAGACCTCCAAAACCCGTATATTAAAATAATTGTCTATTTTTAATGAGGACCCCAAGTCTACCTTAGGAATTTAGAAAAATTAAAGTGAATTAATTAAACACGTGATGAAATGTTTTAAGTGATGTGGATCAAGCAGTCTTTGACTCTTTAATCTTAAACGTCAATAAGAGATTAAATCACGGTCGTTGATGTGTCAACGAAAAAGTATAAGAGAAAGGCTTGGGGGTTAATTGGAGACACACATTGGTCAGTGTTCAAGAGATCGAATTCTTCATGGAAGAAGGTTTCGTACGAAGATTAGATCCGAGTGACTCGTAGTTGCGTGAGGAGCAGACGCAAGGATTGAGACAAGAGGCCAAGAGTACAATGCGCAGGAAGGCAACAAAAAAGACGCAGCGCGGGGAGGCACACAATTTGCAAAGGGAGGTGACGCAATTTCTCAGGCTTGTGATGCAAAACCATGTAGAGAGGTAGAGTAACACCGCGTAAGTCCGAAATTACCAAGCATGGTTTTGGCTAGGCATAAACCGAGATCCCAGGAGAAGCGTATTCATGGAGCTAGTGATGTAATCCCGAGCCTAGGTTACACAAGCTTATGCCGTAGTCAAGAGCCACCGGGGTTTCACCAGTTGCTCATCCGGATTAGCCAGGACTTGCGAGAGTGAGGTATATCTCACATTTCTCTGATTGCCGAGGTTTTTTCTTTTGCATCAGCCAAGTTTATGGCACCCTAGATGTACTCAGAAACTGTTGCTTAATAATAATAAACCCTCATATTTGCTGCACTGGTTTTCCCGCATAGGGTTTTTCCGGGGACATTTGTCCGAAAAATCTGTGTCACTTTGTCATATGAGCGTGCTATTCAGTAAATGATCTGTATGTGTAGGCTGTTAATTGTATTTACTTCGATGTTAATTCTAAATATTCAAATTAATAACTTGTATGTTTAATCAAGTAGGAGAAGTAAATCGAGATTTAACAGTAGGATTTCTTAGTTAAGAAATTTTGACATGGTATTAGAGCATTGCAGATCAAGTTGAATCTTCAGCAAAACCCACCACAGGCCCCTACGAGAGAGGCCAGCAACAAAGATCCGAAGAGGGTAACGCAAAGATCGTGGAGGACGCAATCCCAGCAGAGGCCACGCAAGAGCTGGGATGCGTCCCCAAACAGACGTAGAGACAACGCAGCGTCTTCCCGTAGGACATAGGAGCAGGCTCGCACCGCGTAGTCGCTCGCGCAGGCCGCATTGGAGCCGGCTCGCTCACGCACGCGTCGCAGGGACGAGTCCGGGCGAAGTTGTTGTGCAAAGATCGCCGGGTTCGAAGCAGGGCTTCGCATCTTCGCCAGCTTGCCGGTGTGTGAGATTTTGCCGGCAATCGTACGAGCTCAGCGTGTCAAGGCAGCGAGCGGGGAGGAGGACAACAAGCCAATGATCCGAGATTCGATGAGGAGGGTGATCAGAGAGTACTGTCCGATTGTATTTGGGTGAAGATTTCTAGGAGGGAAATCAATTGTTAGAGGGAGCAACTACTATAGAGGGTTTAGCCCGCCATGGAAATCAAATCCAAATTCTTTCCGTTGAGTGTTGGCAGTTGCAGAGGGAACTGAAATCTCGTTTCCGACATATTTGAGAAAATATGGTTTCTCGCGGATCGAGAGATCAAGATAGGTTGGACGGCATTTCCAACTTCATTATCCCAGGGCCGTGATCTTGACAACCCTGGATGAGTACGAATTAAGGACCATGCTGAGAATGTCCTAGCTGTGCTTGCCGATCTAGATCCTCTGAAGAAATTCAAGGAGAATCAAGCGCGGGCTAAGCGCTTGATCATAGATAGAGTCAAAGATCACGTCGTGCCACGTATTGCTGGGAAGAACATGGCAAATGAGATGTGGATAGCTTTGGAGACAATGTATTAGGGAGGCTCTGTCCAAAGGAAGATGCTTCTAGAGAATCAGATGCAGTTGTTCCAGATGCAGAAGAGTGAGGAGATAGATCACTTCCTCTTCAGACTTCAGAATATCTGGGATCAAATAATTACCATGGGTGCGACTCCAGATGAAGGGCTCTTGGTGAGGACTGCCCTAAATGCAGTCACCGAGGAATGGGAAACGTTTGTCCAAAGCATCTTGGGTAGGGCAGCGTTACCATCCTAGGCAGACATGTGGGCAATCCTCCCTCAGGAGGAAATCAGGAGTTTTATCGAGGGGCAAAGTAACTGCAGCAGAACAGTCAAGGTAAAGAAAGAAGAGGAGGAGGATGCAACCCTTGCATCAAAGGAATGGAGGCAGTAAGGGAAAAAGAAGAGGGACCTATCCAAGGTTCGGTGCTTTAATTGTGGCAAACTTGGACACTTCGTCAACACTTGTCCTAAGAAGAAGGACAAAGGATCATCTGAATCCAAGGCAACAACA
The DNA here is from genome assembly GCA_034641835.2 of Pinus albicaulis. Lineage (NCBI taxonomy): Eukaryota > Viridiplantae > Streptophyta > Pinopsida > Pinales > Pinaceae > Pinus > Pinus albicaulis. The sequence goes on along the minus strand of JAXQQM020076749.1, from coordinate 4,357 downwards.
ACAAAGGACGATGGGAGCGATGATGACGTAGCCATGAGTGCTCATGAGCCACGTAAGTGGGGCGACATTGATCTGTAGAGCAGCTATAGATGGGAGTAGGCAGGATCCTTGAGTAGGCCAACTCTTGGATCACATACGAGCTACGGGAGCCTTAAGACGGTAGCGGGACAAGTGGAGTAGTGGGTGCAGAAGATCACCGTGAAGCAGAGGGCAGTGCTGAGACGTTGAAGGGGGAGTAGCGCAGTGCAAAGGCAACAACAATGTAGAGGTAGCAACGCAGAGGCTGATGGGACTCAGCAGCTCAGAGAGGAAGTGCTTATGCAGTGCAGAGTTGTAGCAGCGCAGTGGCTTCAAGAGGACAGTGTAGGGCAGCAGCCAAGGAAGCTTCAGTGATGAGATGCAGCCTGACTTGTCCGTGAATGATTGGGCAGGGGTCCTTCAGTTGCTTACTTCTCAGCAATTGAGTTGCAGTTCAACAAGTAGCAGTGGCAGTGCTATGGGCAACATGATGCAGCAAATTGAGAGGGAGATGCAGTACAGATGTAGCAGTGTCAGTGGTAGTGACATGGGCAGAAGTACAGAAAGCAACAATGCAATGGATGGAGGGTAGCAGGCCAAGCATCAACAACGCAGAGACCGATACCGAGATCTTGCGATCCATGGTGTGGATGTATTGCTAGAGCACACTTCGTGCTAAGAGGTTGTGTTGAGATTTTGAGGTAGCATTGGTTGTGCCCTAGCCCTAAAATTTTGTGGAGGGGCTAAGACACACAGGACCTCCAAAACCCAGAAAGCGTTTGGAGAAATTTCATATGGTGTGTGAGATATTAAAATATTTTTTTTTTTTTTTTAATGAGGACGCTAAGTCTAACTAAGGGAATTAGAAAAATTAAAGTGAATTAATTAAACACATGTGATGAAATATTCTAAGTGACGTGGATTAAGCAATCTTTTAATCTAAGCTGTCAATAAGAGATTAAATCACGACCGTTGATGTGTCAACGAGAAAAGTATAAAGAAAAGGCTTGGGGGTCAGTTGGAGACACACACACAGTGTCTGAGAGATCAAATTCTTCTAACGGAGCAGTGCTTGGACAAAGATCAGATCTAAGTGACTCAAAGTTGCAGTGAGGGGCAAATGCAGTAATTGGCCAGGAGGGCCAAGAGTACATGTTATGAATCTAATTCATAACTAAAGTAATAAATATAGTTATTAATAGAATAAAATAGAATAAATGTAATTACTAGCTAATCAATTAGGATTAGGTTAAATAATCATTAGGTTAATGAAAAGGCATGTCTAAAAGACATGCCCATTCGTGAAAAGGTACCTGCATGGGTATAAAAGCGGGACCTCATTGTAAACTTTCAACAATGTCATATCTTATCAATAAAATATTATTATTATAAATACCCCGTGTATTTTTATAATTAAAAGCTGCTTTTGCTATTAAGCCTACAAGCGTACAAGTCTTACTGCTACAGTATTCAAATTACGAATTCCGCTGCTACAGTGGTATCCGAGCCATCTTGTGGACAGTTGAAGGAATGGCACACAGCGTCGTTCTACAAGCCTACGATTATTTACCATATAATGTGCCATTACGTCAAGATCCCAAAAGAAGTGAAATAATTGGAAAAATGATAGAAAAGCTTGAGAAGTTACTTGCAAAATATCCTGCAATAGACCATAATAAAAAAGATGAAAAATGCAGTAATAATAATAAAGCAGTTAGTTTTTCTAAAGGGAAATCAAGTAAAACATCCATGGAAAGGTCAACCAAATATATTCCCCCACCAATGCGTAAAAAAGGAAAACAACCAACTAGTATTGAAAGTAAAGAAGAAGGAAAATGTTGGAAATGTGGAGATAAATACTTAGCTGGACATATATGTGCCTTTTATACAAAAAATGAAATCACCACCGTTCAAATAAAAGACAAAGATATTGAAAAAAAGATTTATGATGATGATGGAGATAAAGATGGTGACGTGAGTGACAGTCAAAGGTATATGACAACTGAAAAAATAAATACAGTTGTAGATGATGAAGGGGTCAAGATTACTGATTTTGTCATTGAAAACCAGTATTACAACTCTAAAGGTTCGGTGGAGTCCAATCTTCATTTGATGGGAGACCAAGAGCCTGCAGTAACTCAAGCTCTAGCAGTCGTGGAATATGCAGCAGGGGATGATACTGGTGTGTCTGATGCAAACAAATATGTGACAGAGCATGTGTCTGCATTGGGTCAACATCCACCAGTTGTAGGTTATGAAGCTGCAGATTCTACTCAGTTGCCTAATGGAAACAACTTTACCCAGCATCAAGAACCTGTGATGAAACAAGTTCTTGCCCCAAGTACCTATGTTGATGTAGCTGTCACTGGTTTGTCTGATGGAAACAAGTTTAGCAGAGATCAAAATTCTGCAGTGGACACAGCTTCAACAGCTAATGTTTATGATATTGCGGATAATCCTGGTTTGACTGATGGAAGTCAATATGGCTTGACTGAACAAGAGCCTGCAGCAGAACAGGCTCCTCCATCGACAGTAAGGGCAAACTTGGCAGATTTTAATGCATGGACTTCTCTTATTCAAGAGACTGAAAAGACAGTAGAGGAATATATGCCAAAAATACGCAAATTATATAGGCTTCCTGCAAAGTTCCATGAAGACTGTCGTGCTTCGGTTGAATTTGGTTATTTACAACGATTTTATTGCTGGGCTCAAGAGGCAATTGGTGCTAATCTGAGCCAATTATATATTGCATCAGAGGCTGTTGATATTGTTTTCTCTTATGTGGAGAAGGAAAACTTAGTAAAGCCACATGAAAATGCTGAAGAATACATTAATGATCCTACTGCGTTAACTCCATCCGGCACTGCAGCTGTATGTGCAGATGTTCTTCTTCATGAACCACCTTTGCGTAAAGATGATGCAGTACGTCTTTTTGGTTTGGAAGAGGACTTACAAACTGCTTCAATGAACTGTATTGTCGCAAACCCGGCGACTTCTTTGAAGAATCATTCGAGCGATTGTCCAGAGTTTAAAGACCTGAATGTGGATGTTATAGAATTGGATGCAGATTTCGGGGAGAAATTTTCTGGTGTATTAATAGACGAGTAGTCGAGGGTTCGGGCATTATGGTGCAGATTCTCTAAACGCAATAATAATGATTTATATGTGCGAGCTCGAGGAATTCCGATTTACGCCGTTATTGAAGTGTTACATAAGATTATACATGATAAATTAACTCCGGGAAGTCCACCACCTGCGTTCTTTCCCGCTCTGCAAGGCATAAGTCTGACCGCTGTACCGCCTTTTCATGGAATTGCACGTTCGTCACCGATTGCCCAGAATTCGTTGCCAACGCAAAACTATTTCACTGTTATTCTTTTGCAAGACTACATTCCTGGGTTACCAAACGATGTATTGCTGTATCGGGCGTAAGAGATTACGGAACAGATCGGTTTAAGAGGTTATGGAACGGTGTATCGGTTAAGAGGGGTGACGCTTTTTCAAATATACGATATATAATATCTATGGGTTATATAGTTCACAACTGATATATATGTGTATATATATAACTATATCTATTATTAATATTTTTAATTTAATTAATTAAAATTATTATTTAATTAATTAAATTAAATATTTATATATATATGAAAAAAAAAATTATTAATTTAATTAATTAAAAGTACTATTTAATTAATTAAATTAATGAAAAAAAAAAAAAAAGAGGAAGTTCTTCATCAAAAAAAAAGAGAAGATAAAATTACATATATGAAGGAGTTAACTACTAAATATATATATATATATTCAAGGAAGGAAAAAAGTTATTATTGGAAGAAAAAAAAAATGAGAACATGGATTTAGAACGATGTGAAAAGCACAAGGAAGGTACCAATGATTAAAGATATGCCTCGCAGATAATTCGAAGAGAAGAAAGTTGTCGAAAAGTTAAGCTTTGAGGACAAAGATTTTCGAAGAAGGAGGCAATGTTATGAACCTAATTCATAACTTAAGTAATAAATATAGTTATTAATAGAATAAATAAAAATAAATGTAATTACTAAATAATCAATTAGGATTATGTTAAAAAGTCATTAGTTAACTGGAAAGGCATGTCCAAAAGACATGCCTCTTCATGAAAAGGTACCTGCATAAGTATAAAAGCGGGAACTCATTGTAATCATTGAATCATGTCATATCTTATCAATAAAATATTTATTATTATAAATACCCCGTGTATTTTTATAATTAAAAGCTAATCTCTGCTATCAAGTCTACAAATCTGCAAGTCTTCCGCGCGTATCTGCATCAATTCCGCCGTTGCTGCGATGTTGCGAGCAAG
>JAXQQM020082205.1:0-19447 GCA_034641835.2 Pinus albicaulis | reverse complement strand
AAATAGTTTATTGTCATGTTACATTTTCAGGAAGATTATGAAAATCTCAAAAGATGAATGAGCTGATATCAGAAATTTTCACTGACATTGTTTCTTTTTCTGCCATTGGATTTTCATTTATATAAAAGTTCTCGATAACTTATGTTGTTGTATTACTGGCTTTATTAGTGGATTGAGTTGCATTTTCTTCTCTTGGTTTCTCAGCTCTATAACTTTCATGGTTGATTTAAGAGTCTCTGCTTCTAGGTATTTCAACACTATAGTTTTCATGTGAGCTGATTTCCAATTCAACCTCATTTAATTTCTCTTTTTCAAACATGTTATATTCATGATTATGATCTGAATTAGCTGCATTGTTCAGTTGATTATGTTCAATGTTTGGGACTATTGGTTTTTGCGTCAGATTAAACTTGTCCAACATAGCGTTTATTTTCTGCATTGCTTTGTTTTGATTATCTATGGTCTCTCTATGGTTTAGCCAAATTTGTCTTTCTATTTGATTTGTTGTATCTTGAAGCCTTTTAATGTTGTTGGACTGTCTTGCAACTGTACCTTCAAGATCGACTAATCTTTTGCTAAAGTCTTCGGAATCCTTATTGATCTGTTTATCGAGATCCAACAATTTTTTCTGGAATTCCGCCATCGACATTGATGACGTCATACTCCTTGTAATTAGGGCTTATTCCCTTTTCCTTAAAAGCTTTGACCTCAAAGCTGTAATTTTTTGACAATTTTCTTCACTTAAGATTTATCTTCTTTGGCATATGTCATTCACCACTAGTACCTTCTCTTGTAATGTTGTCTTTGAAAATATGATTTTTTTTTTTTTTTAAATAATAATAATAATTATTATTATTATTATTATTTTATTATTTGAATTATATATATATATATATATATATACAATTACGGGGAAAAAATTTTGTTAACTTTGAAAAGTCACGTTGTTTTGAAAAGGGGGAATGGGTTTTCATACCATGGGAAATTACCATGGGCTTCCAAAACCACGAGCAATTACTCTTCCTTATTTATTTTAATTTTTAATTTTAATTTGTCTTGGTATGTACGTATATGTACTTCTTTATATATATCTCTTTTTTTTTTTCTTTTGGAACTATTTTCTTTTAAATATTTTTTTTTTTCCTTTTAATTTATTCCCCCCTTTATGTTAACTTTCTTTCTCTCTTAAAGAGGGCAAGTGTGGGAAAAATATGCAATTTTTTTTTTTTTTTTAAACAAATGTTGCTGCCCAAAAGCACTTGGTTTAAAAAAAAAACTGCAATTCTGGAATTTTCTTGTAATTCCTTAATTCTTGGTGATCACACAGATCCTGAAGAGCAACTGCTCCGATACCAATGGAGTGTAAAAACTCTGGTAAACTTTATAAGTATATATTATTATTGATAAAAGATGAGATGATTACAAATGAGGATCACCAAGGCTTTAAATACAACTTTATGGTGTCCCTTGGCAAAGAGGCATGATCGTTGATCATGCCCTTCCACATTAATAAACCTAAGATAACTATATTTAACTAATAATTAATAAAATATACATAACAGTTGTTAGTATATGTTAGCATATTAGAAATTAATTATGGAATTTGTAAGCATCTATCGATCTTGTTTTACTTAGATCTGTCTATAATTAATAGAAAAAATATATATTTTATATTAAGCATATGATTTTTTATAGGGTATAAAAATTGCAGGAAACAAAGTATGGAACTGCGCCAACAGATGAAATCTTGAAAGATGGCATGAAATTTGGTTTTGAAAGAATCTGTATAGTTCATGAGTCAATTGTTGCTATGGTACGTCATTTCTTTTCGATTTACATTGATGTATATTATTTAATATTACAATTTTCATTATTCTCACCAATGTATATACACTCATTACAGTTTATTTTTATGTGTGTAGATGGAAGGTGAAGAAGAAGAAAACAATCAACACTGTCATAGAGGTCTGAAACATTTTCAAAATAACTTGTTTAAGCAGCCCAGTAAAGACAAGGCTTCCCCCCCACTATTATGTTTGGATATTAAAGTATAAAATGTATTTTTTGAAATGGTTTGTTTGTGGAACTTGTGACATTTTGTTTAAATGTAAATGGACATAGTGTCCCGATTAAAAGACAAAGGGATACCATTGAATCGCTCCATTTTGTATGAAAAAGAGTGTCTTATATATATATATATATATATATATATATATATATATATATATAATAAAATATATTTTAATTTATTCTATTGTGTTCTCCATTATCGCTGTGAAATGTAACACCACTGATTAAATATATGGATGATTAAATATTATAATGAAGAGATGTAACCGATGATAAGGATATAAACAATTAATCCAAACTCTACACATTCAAATGCACTAACAAAAATTTAATTGATATGAATACTGTTATAAGATATGTGTCGAATTTTGATGAATAATGAATTTTAAAAAGTCACAATAATTGCACTGTCACAGGTTGATGTTTCTAAAAAATACAAAATGAACACTGGTGCATGTCATTTACTTTACACCGGTGTGTTTGTATGATAAAGCGCACCGGTGTCTTTCTACGACCTATGGTAACCGCACAAATACCAATACCAATTATAACTCTTGGTGTGTTTGTGTGATACTGCGCACCAGTGTGTTTATGTGAGACTGCTCACCAGTGTGTTTATGTGAGACTGCTCACCGGTGCATATCTACGACCTATGGGGACCACACAAATACCAATATGAATTAAAAAAATCAGTGCGTTTGTGTGATACTGTGCATCAATGTGTTTCTATAACACTATGAACCAGTGTGTTGATACGACCTATGGGCACTGCACAAATTCCAATACCAATTAGAACAGCTCGGTGCATTGTATCACCTACAGTGCGCCCGGTGCGGTTTTAGACCTTTACGGCCTGGTGCATGCACCTTCGACCGCCCGGGGTGACCGTTTAGATAACACACACCAGGATGTTTCTAAACTTCCCCAGGCATCCTTTGTTTCTTTTCCATCCCCGTGTTTCATAGGTTTGCAAGACTGGTGCATTTACTCTAAAATGCACTAGTGCGTTAACACCTGAATAGGGCACTGATGAGAAAAACATATGTAATAACCTCCGACCGCCCAATTTTTTAGTTGTGTTGAAATTCCTTTAGAAGCTCCGCCAAAACCTCTGTTACCGAAAACAGATGTTGTAGCAAATGTTTTTTTGACAATTTTGGCCAATTTTACGACACTAAAAACCTCCGTTATAACCTCCATTAGAGGGTCTTTTCCTTGTAGTGAATGCTCCATTTCCACCTCCTAGTGGTGGTGGATCCTCTCCTAGTGCCACATCGTTGGTGCCCCCTTCCAGCTCCTCTTCTTCTTCCTCTTCACTGTCAGAGAATACTTCAATATAATGTGCCTTTCCAGCAGCACATAGATTCCTTAGTGCCCATGATTCTTGGAAAGTGCAGCAAAGCTTCCTCCTCCTTAAATCTCTCCAGATATCATCACTAAGAGGTCCTTTGCCTTGGCTCCCCTCTGGGGGTGGAACCTTCATATATTTCCCCTTTGACTAAAATGTGGGTTTTTGCTGGAATGGAGCTCTTGCCCTTGGCAAATCATATTATAAGTCCCTAGCCTGCTTAATGGCATCTTGGAGCATAGTTGGCCTAGTTGACTTTACAAACCCATGAAAAGGCTCTGCTATTCCATCAATGAACATATATACTCTCCTAGCTGTAGACAGATCTGGCACCATGACGAAAAGTTTCGAGAACTCAAAGATATAGGTCTCCAGGTTTCTCGACTACTTGAGCTTAGCTAGCTCAACAAAGTGTGCCTCTCGATCTCTTCGTTCAAATATTTCTACTAGTCTTCATGTTAATTTTGCATATGCAGTCACAGCTGCATGGCCCAATATAGATAGTCCGTGAAACCACCATTCATGTGCTTCACCTTCAAGATGCAGCGTTGCTATCTTAATAGCTTCAATCTCTAATACTTGGTTTAGCTTAAAATAGATGTCTAATTTTTCCACCCAATCCTTTTTTGTGCATTTGGATGACCCATAAAAAACAGGCAGAAAGAATCTGCCCATAGTACGCTGCAGATCATTGTTCTTCAAGTACCCTCCACCTCTATTGCTGTTACGGGGTCTTCTGTTATCTTTGATCTGGCATAAATCTTGGTAGTTCAGATGTTCTTTGAACCTTTGAGATTGAGATTCATATTCCAAAAATTAATCACCAAGATCCTCCTACTCTTGGGGTCCTCCAGCCCCATTTCCTACTACAGGGAAGGTAGGCATGGTGGAGCGTTATGAAACTTGTTGCACTGTTGGTTGCTCACACCAATGATGTGAAGTGCCAGAACTTTCTCCATTTTGTAACCGTCTTGGGGTTTCCTTTTGTCTTTCCACCCTCATCTCCTTGATTTCTCTGGCAATATCCTCCATAGTTTGGAAAAGAAGCTTTGGAAACTCTTTCTCATCCATTTTTCCCAATATTAGAGATTTTCCTTTGTCTTCTTCGATTTTTGTATAATAAAAATTGCAACCTCTATTAATATACTGCTTCTCCCGGCCTGTAAGAGGTTCTTCTTCTTCAGATGACATCGCTGTAGTGCCCCCACAGGCTGAGCCAATATTATTCTCTGATACCACTATAATATTCCAAAATAGGAAAAACATGAATATAGAACATAAAACTGGAAAATGCAGTAAAAATAAACACATAAAATACATGAACAGATCAATTGAGCCATTTTATTATATACAATAGAAAAAATAAAGTACAAGTGCTTGAGAAAGAGATACTCAAGCTAGACAGAAAAGTTTGAAATGGACCTAAACATCAAGACAAAATAAATTGTTGTTGCATCAACTACTGGGAGGCTATGACTGCACAATCCTGCTACTCGAAACTAGGAATGCATATATTTTCTGATTGGGTGCTCAGAAACTGTCGGGATTAGAGATTTGGGCTTTTTAGCACTATTCCAAGATAACCCAGAAAGGGCTTCCAGAAATGACCATGATGAAAAATGTAGCCCTAGGGCTGATTTATGCACTGCAACTGGGAGACTATTGGGAGGTGGCTGAACTGATCAGAAAAATGTTGCTACTCCTCCCAACCAGCTTCCCAGATGAAGGGATGCTTCCCTCATTGGATGCCAAGCTCAAAAACTTGGGTTATTTCTCCTCCAATAGATCTACCCCCCTGGATTGAAAAATTCCTAAAGGATACTGCGCTATTAATAGGGGCTGAAGATTAGCCTGATGCTTGATTATGAAATGCAACTCAAAAACCTTTCCTGAGTGGGCATTCAAAGTCCCCCGAGGATAAGGGTGGGATTTCCGCTCGGAAACACCCATGTACTAAACAACACAACGGACTTCACTAAACTGTTGAAGCATGCAGAAAGTCATAAAAGACAATACATAAACATTCTCTCTATGACTGCCATCCCCTTCCTTATATGCCTTTTGAGAGCTCACCCCCTTGGCCCCACACAATAATGATGCTACTCTCATGGCTACTAACCTCCATTATGAATGTGTTGTCCTCCATTGTCTCCCCTACCTCCATGACTGCATTGTTGATTTGGTCAAATTGACCCCATCCACATGCACTGACCCACATTCACACCAAGGAGTGGTTTATTCATCTTGATCATATCTAGATGAATTGATTCACATTCACTTTAAAATTAGTTTTATTCCTACTAAAGGGATTCATGGGTCCCTCTACCGTCTTATTCTTCTATCTTATTGACAAAAACAAAATTTGATATTATAACTAGATAAAAGCTAATTAGGAATATTACAGAAACTCATTGGTGTGACTCAGGTCAGGTCGTGTGAGGGAACCTAAGGAAAAATGTTTGGGCAGATCAGGTCAGGCTGGGTCAGGTTGGGTCGTGTGAGGGCACCCAGGGAAACGTGTTCGGGCGGTTCGGGTTGGGTCATGTGAGGGTGGTTGTATCAAAAATGCTAATTTGTGACCGCCCGTGTGCCTTGTGCATGTTTGTGCGATCTGTTTTTCGTTTTCTCCCTCGTGCCTTCGTTCAGACGGGTCAGGTCATGTCGTGTGAGCGCGCCATAGGAAATGTGTTCGGGTCGGATTGTCTGAGGGAGGCCATATAAAAAATGCTAAGTTGTGACCACTCGTGTTCCTTTTTCACGTTCGTGCGACCCATTTGTCATTTTCTCCCTCTTTCCTTTGAATTTCAGGCGAGTCAGGTCAGGTCGTGTGATGGCACCCAAGGAAACGCGTTCGGGTCGTGTCGGGTTGCGTCGTGTGCTAGTATTGTGAGGGCACCCAAGGAAACACATTCGGGCAGGTCGGGTAGGGTCGGGTCATGTGAGGGCACCAAAGGATCACGTTTGGGTTGGGTCGTGTCGGGTCATGTGAGGGTGCCCAAGGAAATGCGTTCGAGCAGGTCAAGTTAGGTTTGGTCAGGTCATGCCATGTGAGGGTGCCTAAGGAAATGCGTTCGGGCGGGTCAGATCATGTGAGGGAGACCAAGGAACGTGTTTGGGTTGAGTCATGTTGGGTCGTGTGAGGCCACCCAAGGAAACACGTTCGAGCGGGTTGGGTCGTGTGAGGGCACCCAAGGAAACACGTTCGTGCAGGTCGGTTCAGGTTGTGTGAGGGCACCCAAGGAAATGTGTTCAAGTGGGCCAGGTGATCTATTCGTGCCATGTGAGGGTGCCCAAGGAAATATGTTCGAGCAGGTTGTAGCGGGTCGGGTCAGGTTGTGTGAGGGCACCCAGGGAAACTCTTTCAAGCAAGTCGGATTGGGTTGGGTTGTGTGAGGGTGCCCAGGGAAATGCATTTGGGCGGGTGGGGTGGGGTCAAGTCGGGTTGTGTGAGGGTGGTCATATAAAAAATGCTAAGTTGTGACTGCCTGTGAGCCTTGTGCACGTTTGCGCTATCCGTTTTCCATATTCTCCCTCGTGCCTTCGTTCAAGAGGGCTGGCTTGTGTCGTGTGTGGGCACCACAGGAAACGTGTTCGAGTTGGATCATGTGAGGGAGGTCATATTAAAAATGCTAAGTTGTGACCACGCCGTGTGCCCTGTGCACGTTCATGTGACCCATTTTTGTTTGCTCCCTCGTGCCTTCAACGTTCGGATAGGTGAGGTTGGGTTGGATCGTGTGATGGCGCCCAAGGAAACGTGTACAAGTCGGGTCGGGTCGGGTCATGTCGTATTGTGAGGGCGCCCAAGGAAATGCGTTCAGGGGATGGGGGTCGAGTCGGGCCAGTCGTGTGAGGGCACCCAAGGAACACGTCAGTGTTGGGTTGTGTCGAGTCGTGTGAGGGTGCCCAAAGAAACGCGTTTAGGTGGGTCGGGTCGGGTCGGGTTGTGTCATTTTGTGTGAGTTAGCCCAAGGAAGCACGGTCGAACGGGTCAGGTCGGGTCGTGTCATGTGAGGGCACCCAAGGAAATGAAGTTGGGCGGCTTGGGTCGAATTGGGTCGTGTTGTATGAGGGCGCCCAGGAAAACGCGTATGGGCGGGTCGGGTCGTGTTGGGTCAGGTTGTGCCATGTGAGGGTGCCCGAGGAAACGCATTCAGGCAGGTCGAGTTGGGTCAAGTACTCGTGTGAGGGCACTTAAGGAAACGCGTTTTGGTGGGTCAGGTTGATTCGGGTTAGGTTGTGTGAGGGTGCCTAAGGAAACACGTTCGTGCGGGTTGGGTTGGGTCGTCTGAGGGCACCTAAGTAAACGTGTTCGGGCAGGTCAGGTCGGGTTGTTTTTTCTTTCCTTTATGAAACAACCAACGTCAATACCCTCCAAAAATAACTCAAAACATAAGTAACCAAGTCACCATTCTTATCAAGTCATGTTAGGATACTAGGTAGTTGAATATAATATATAAAATAAAACACCTCCAACATTTCAGAACGAAGTATGAACAAAATGAACAATTACTTAGATTGCATTGTAAGCCAAGAAACCAAATTTATCAATGCAAGGATCTATAATCCCATTTTTGTGCAGTCTACTCCATCTAACATTATAAGCATACTAGCCATTTACAAATAGAGTATGTTGACATAAATTGAAGATTCCTTGATGTGAGTTCATGATATGGAAATTCAGTACAACAAAAATGGGAATATGACAGACTCAAGGCCAACTCTAAAATGACATATTTTAATTTGTTTCTTGATCTATTGATGGAAATTAGTTTTTTTGGTGCATCAATAGTTTTTTTCTTATTTTAAATAAAATTTTCCTAATTGGTATCTTGAGGACTCCCCTAGAGCTACTCTACAGGTTGGTGGGTAGCAGGCTCTAGGATTATTATTATATCTGTTTTGTAAATGATAAACACTCTTTTTTGGGCTAGCTTCTTATGGGCACCTCATAGCCCTCTCACTTTGTCAGAACCAAATTTCTCATGGGTGAACTATATTTGAACCTCCCTATTGTTCTAAGGCTCCATTTCATAGTCATACTTCTTTTTCCCTCTATCCCCAAATAGTCCTTTTGATAGTTTTTCCAATTAGTCTTAATTTTTAATCAATATTTTTTTACCTTTCCCTTTATGTTCAGTTCCCTCCACCTTTCAAGATGAACTAATTGCTACAAATACAAATTTGGAATCTTATATCCAATGGGGCTTGTCTATTAGGAAAGGTATTTTAGAAAATTATTCCAAACCATTAAGGTTTTTGATGAATTTAGATTTTTCCATGGAGCTTGAATCCTTAGCCACAATTCCCAACCCCTAACCCATTTAACACCCTAAACCTCTAAACCCCTAACCCATTTAACCCCTAAAATGTAAACCTTTAAACCTTTAACCCCTTAACCCTTAACCCATTTAACCTCATAAACCCCTAAAACCCTAACCAATTTAACCCCCAAAACCCCTAAAACCATAACCCATTTAACCCTCTAAACCCCTAAAACCCTAACACATTTAACCCCCTAACCCCTAACTCCATTAACCCTAACCCCTAACCCCTATAAGTGTCCTCCATAATCAATGTCTGCAAAGTGCACAACCCTGGTCCAACGTGTTGATCAAGTTATTCCTCTATAATTGACACATCTGCAACATCCTTTTCTTCACATGTCTCGGCTTCTTCTTATTCATCGAAATTTGTAGCTCCATCCTGCTCCATTGCCCAACCAAGTCGAAGAAGCTCTACTTCAAAATTCTCCTCCAAGACTTCAAGTTCAACACAAATCCATGGGTGCTCTTCTTTCATATGCCTCAACTTGTAGAAGGTCTAAAAAATCCTCCCTTGACATTCTTCCCAACTTGCCATGTCTTGTTACGTAGCTTCGACCCTGACCAGTGTCTTGCCCCTGCCAATGTTTCATTGATACCAACCAATATAATGTCCAAGATTCGATACCAACTAAAGCCCTGTCATTGTATTTGGGTTGGATTGGGTCGTGTCGGGTTGTGTGAGGGTTCCCAAGGAAATGCCTTCGGGCAGGTTGGGTTGAGTCATGCCATGTAAGGGCGCCGAAGGAAACGCGTTCAGGTGGGTTGAGTCAGATCGTGTCGTGTGAGGGCACCCAAGGTAATGTGTTTGGGTGGGTTGGTTCGGGTCGGGTCGTGTGAGGGTGCCTAGGGAAACACATTCGTGTGGGTCTGGTTGGGTTGGGTCGTTCGAGGATGCCCAATGAAATGCGTTTGGGCGGGTCGCGAGGTCGGATCGGGTCGTGTGAGAGCAGCTGTATCAAAAATTCTAAGTTGTGACTGCTTGTGTGCCTTGTGCATGTTCGTGCGACCCCTTTGTTGTTTTCTCCCTTGTTCCTTTGTTTTAGTGGGTCAGGTCGTGCCATGTGAGGGCGCCCAAGGAAACGCGCCTAAGGAAACACATTCGGGTCAGGTCGGGTCAGGTCATGTGAGGGAGGACATATAAAAACTGCTAAGTTGTGACCGCCCGTGTGCCTTGTGGCGCACGTTCGTGTGACCCGTTTACCTTTTTCTCTCTTGTGCCTTCATTCGGGCTGGTCGGGTAGGGTCGTTTGAGGGCACCCAAGGAAACGTGTCCGGGTTGGGTCGGGTCATGTGAGGGAGCCCAAGGAAACACATTTAGGGTGGGTCGTGTCGGGTCCAGTTTGGTTGTGTGAGGGCGCCGAAGGAAACACGTTCTGGTCAGGTCGTGTCGTGCGAGGGCACCGGAGGAAACACATTCGGGTTGGGTCGGGTGAGGGAGGTCATATAAAAAATGCTAATTTATGACCACCCATGTGTCTTGTGCATGTTCGTGTACCCCATTTCTCATTTTCTCCCTTGTACCTTCGTTCAGGTGGGTCGGGTCAGGTCGGGTTGTGTGAGGGCACCCAAGGAAATGTATTCAGGTTGGGTCGGCTCAGGTCATGCCATGTAAGGGCACCCAAGGAAACACATTCAGGTTGGGTCATGTGAGGGTGGATTTATAAAAAATGATAATTTGTGACTGCCCGTTTTCCTTGTGAACATTCGTGCGACCCGTTTTCCATTAGCTCCCTTCTGCCTTCATTTGGGTGGGTTGGGTCATGTCGTGTGAGGGCGCCCAAGGAAACACATTTGGGCCGGGTCGAGTCGGGTCGTGTGAGGGTGGCCATATAAAATATGCTAAGTTGTGACCACTTGTGTGCCTTGTGCACGTTTGTGCGACCCATTTTCCATTTGCTCCTTTTTTCCTTCATCTAGGCTGGTCGAGTTGTCTCGTGTGAGGGCGCCCAAGGAAACTCATTCGAGTCAGGTTGGGTCAGGTCCTGTGAGGGAGGCCATATAAAAAATGCTAAGTTTTGACTGCTTGTGTCCCTTAATATGAATCTTTGTACAACCTATTTTCCGTTTTCTCCCTTGTTCCTTAGTTCGGGTGGGCCGGATTGTGCCACATGAGGGCACCCAAGGAAACGCGTACAGGTCGGGTTCGGGTCAGGTTAGGTTGTGTGTGTGGAAAGTTGTAAGTTTTACATATTAAATAATTTATATACACCTTAATATCTTATTTATTTATATTTAATTTTTAAATTAATACTATATATACATTTTTTTTTAAATATTATTATTTACATTTAATTTTTTAATTCCACTTCTCGCCTCAAAATTTTTTTACCCTTCACCCCAGCCTCCCTATTCCCGCCTGCAAAAAATACACCCTTCAAGAGACACCCGAATCACTGTTCCAAACGCATTGTCATTATTCTTCACGCAGAATTGGGTTGAAACCGACTCGACCGTGTCGAACTTCCCGACACCTTGCGGAACCCGAATCGTCCTAAACGCTAAACGCGTTTTCAATGACTCAACCCTTATATTTCTTTGGCTGCATTGGATAAGGGTGTGGACCGAATCCATGCTTTTACGGGCCCTGAGGTGCTATATAATCAGGTGGCCCGAGGAAGGAACTTGGAGAACCAGTTGCTATGGATTGTTAGGGAACGAGTTCTCGACCATGTGCGCAGGCTGGATGATTTCAATTCCAAGTAATTTTGAAGCTTTTCATGTTGAGTATGATGAGGAGGACGAAGATAATGGGGTCATGTTCTGCGGGCTGGGACAGAAGAGGCAGATAATTTATAGGTAGGGCCGCTTCCATGCCCCCGCTTAGCATGCCCTCTTTCATTATCCCCTTATTTTCCCCATTGTTTGAAATATTTGATTGTAATTGTTAATTCCATTTATGGTATTTTACCCAATACATTTCCTAGGTTTCATTTGGAACCTTTAGTATTCATGTGGTCACCGGAAGGTTGGGGTGAACTTATGCCACAGAGAGATAATGACCCTAGACTGAAGTCCATCCCTTGTTCACCTTAAGCCTTACCTTTTATTGTTGATCGTGCTAGGGTATAATGGTAAACCAATGGAAATCCCTTAGGGTGCACGTCCTAGGAGTTTCTCTTGCAAAACAAGGGGTGGCTTCTGTAAAAAAAAAAAAAAATTGCAAGTCCTTTTGGGTACTAAGAAATATGCAATCATTTTTTTTCTTTACCAGCATTATATTTTTTACTCAAATTGCGTAGCTTATTATTATTGGGCCTTGGACATGCATTTATCATAGGTTTTAGAGTAGAATGATAATGTATGGTTCTTTTTTATCATGGACTTATGTTATTTAATTCCTCCTTGAATCAAACACCATCTTTCATTTTATTCAATAATTTCTAGCACATTTCGATCTTTTGTGACCCACTTAGAATCTAGTCTTTGAAATCCAAAAAGTGCTCTAGATATCTAAGGAGGTAGTAGACAAATGTAAAGGAGAGAAACACAAATTAAAATGTAAAAATAGTCTGGGAATTTTTTTTAAATTAGGTCACCATATTGAAACATTTTAATTTAGAAAATGACAAGGAACTGTGATGCATCGCTCTATTTTCTCATTGGTGGTTTGATGGTAGATGTGATCAATACTGATTTTGGCATTTTAGAGAAATGAATATGTTTAATGCAATATTTGATTCAACCTTTATGAAGAAATCAGGAGGATCAGTGTTACGAAATTTTCTGAGACATTCAAGTTGTAATTGAAACATTCAAGTTGTAATTGAAACTGATGACTGTTATGAACAATTGGTCATTGAAATGTTCTTATCAAGAAGCTTGTATTGAGTGGGTGCATCTGTACGACTGAAAGGGGCATTCTATATTTTCTGAAGCTTTTTTTTTGTATGTGTTGGTTTTTTAATTGTTTAATTTATAGTAAACTTCTTTGACCTTTTGATTTCCATAGATTACACACATAATGTGTTTGAAATTTCAAGCATTCTTCAAAATTTGAAGTTTTATGCATGAACCAAATTTCTCTGTTTTGGAAAAACATATTATAATATGTCCATGGATAACTCAACACTTTCCCTAATTTGAAATATTATACTGTATACATATTTTCTCAATTTATATGGAAAAAAATAGAAGTTATTTGTTGGGATGCATAGTAGATATGGATTTACATTTGAGGAATTGATACTAATGGGAAGGAAGTTATAACTGGGATTGATTTCTCTCATTTATACAGGGATATATGATGGTTCACACACATGCTATTTTTCTTTATAGATGTATGTTTTTTTCATTTGTGAATATTTAAATCTTTCAGCTGTCATCAACCATGTTTTCATCTTGAAAATTTCTTAGTCCATGGCTTGTTTCAAATTAATCCACCTCTATACACATAATGACCAGAGCAATTTTTTTGGTCTATCACAACATTTTTTAGAATGTGTAATCTCAAATCATTATGAGCTTTATTTTGGTATAGGGGAATTACAATTCTAACTTTTTATCTTTTGTTATTTAAATTTTAGTTCAGATGATTATTTGACATTTGTCTAACTTGGTCTAGTTGTGTCTTGCAGTCAATCTAAGGATTTTATGGATACTCACAGCCTTATTATGAATGCATACAACGCTCCTAATCCTATGTTGTGATCAGAAAACTTGGGACTTTATAAAGCATTATGTGTTTTGATGGGATGGAGCTATGCCTCTCCACCTGATAATGAAAAATCATATCAGTCATTCTCAGCACCTGAAGCAATGGAAAACAATCAAGATCTTATTTTACGGCCACCACTAGTTATTATGCAAAATGCAAGAACTGGAAAAAGAAATGATGGCCTTTTGCAGGGTATTGGAAATTGAGATATGGATGTTGTTGTGAAGCCAGCTCCAAAAGTAGAAGAAAAGAGATATCAATGCCTTAGAAATAAGCCACTTCGAGGGGGAAACCTCCAATACATTACATGAATGAACAATTCTTGGATGATGCAAATTACAAAACCTCCTTTCTATATATAGGAGTCCATGGGGCCACAATGTAATCCTAGCCGACCTAACAATAATAATTTAAGGGCACAATAATAAAAATATGGGGGTTACAGGGGTACAATAATAAAAATGCTCGATGTGATCTTCCACTGCTTGAACCTTCTAATTTTCTCTTAAAGATGATGTGATCGATGGTGGATGATATCCATAAAGTGCCATAAATGGGGTCATTTTTTCTGCAGTATGGAAGGAAGTGTTATACCACCATTCAGCAAGAGGTAACCACTTGACCCACTGTGTTTGTGTATTAGATACAAAACAACTAAGATATCCTTCCAAATATTTATTTACTATCTTAGTTTGACCATCAGATTGAGGATGATAAGATGAGCTATGAGCTAATCGAGTACCCAAACAAGAAAATAACTCCGTCCAAAAATTTCCAGTAAAAATGGGATCTTTGTCACTCACAATAACCCTTGGGTTTCCATGTAGCTTTTGAATAGTGTCCATAAATGTAGTAGCAACTGTACTTGCTTTAAATGGATGAGATAATGAACAAAAGTATGCATACTTGGTAAGTCTATCAACTACCACCATGATGACACTCTTTCCTTCGGACTTAGGTAAACCTGTGATAAAATCCATTAAAATCTCCTCCCAACGTTGAATTGGAATGGATAAGGGTTGTAGAAGTCTCGGGGTCTTAATTGTCTCAAATTTATTATGCTGGCAAACCAAACATTTCGCCACAAACTTTTGAATATCAGATTTAAGGCCATCCCAAAAAAATTCTTTCTTCACCCTGTGGTAAGTTTTCAAAAATACTGAGTGTCCTAAAGGAGAAGTGTGCAATTCCAAAAGAATATTTTGTTTTAGTTGGGAATTCTTACAAATATATAAGTGATCTTTGTACCATAAAGAATCATTTTTCCAACTAAATGTATCAGATGTACTAGGATCTTGCTGCAACTTTTGAATGAGTGTCCATACTTCTTTGTCCTTCTTCCATTCATCTCTTGCTTTGGTTATCCAATCTGGTTGGATAATAGAAATGGTACAAAGCAATGCTTCCACCTCTTCATTCTTTCTTGAGAGTGCATCTGCAACAACATTTAGCTTCCTGTTTTTGTATATTATTTCAAAGTCATAACCCAACATCTTTGTGACCCATTTTTTCTATTCTTCTGAAGATAGTCTTTGTTCCAAAAAGTGTTTAAGACTATCATGATCAGTTTTTACCTTGAAGTGTCTTCCCATTAGGTAAGTTCTCCATTTCTTTAGTGCATGCAGTATTGCTAACATTTCTTTCTCATAAATAGGTTTTTGTAAATACTTTCCTTTGATTGGACGACTTTCAAAAGCAATGGGTCTTCCTTCTTGCATTAAAACAACACCAATTCCATTTCTCGAGGCATCACATTCCACAATAAAGGTTTTTGTGAAGTCTGGCGTAGCTAAGACCGGTGCTAGGCACATTGCCTCTTTAAGATGTTCAAAGGCCTTAGTTGCTTCAGGAGTCCATGAAAATGCATCTTTCTTCAATAATGTTGTTATAGGTGCCGCTATTCTCCCATAATTCTTAACAAACTTGCGATAATACCCTGTTAACCCGAGAAATCCTCGCAACTGCTTTATGGTTGTGGGGACTTTCCATTCCTTAATGGCTTTAATTTTGTTAGGGTCTACCTTAACAACCTCGTGAGATACAATATGACCCAGATATTCCACCTCTTGTACTCCAAAGAAACATTTGGATGTTTTTGCATATAATTGTTTCTCCCACAATAGTTTGAGCACCCTGTCAACATGTTGAACATGATCCTTCCAAGACCTGTTGTAGATTAGTATATCATCAAAAAATACTAGCACAAATTTTCTAAGGAAGGGTTTGAAAATGGAATTAATCAACCCTTGAAATGTATAAGGTGCATTGGTAAGGCCAAAAGGCATGACCAAAAATTCATAATGACCCTAATGAGTTTGAAATGCTATTTTTGGAATATCTTCAGTCTTCATTCTAATTGATGATATCCTGAACGAAGATCCAACTTGGTAAAATAAATTGCTCCATGTAATTCATCCAATAATTCATCAATCATAGGAATGAGAAATTTATCTTTAATGGTGAGCTTATTGAACTCCCTATAATCTAGACAAATGCGCCATGATCCATCCTTCTTGTGTACCAATACTACAGGAGCAGAGAAAGAACTTTGACTAGGTTGAATTATACCCGCCTCTAACATTTCTGCAATCATACATTTAATTTCCCTCTTTTGGAAATAAGAATATATATAAGGCCTGATGTTTGGAGGAACACTTATTGGAATCAAATGAATAGCATGATCATGATCACGAATAGGTGGGAGTCCTTTGGGAGTTTCAAACACCTTGGAATGATTATCCAAGACTTGTTGGAGATATGCAGAAATAGATGATTTTGATGTTGGAACTTCTAGTGAGAATAATTGTGAAATTATGCCTCGTTGTTCTTTCTTTAGAAGCTTTGCCATGACATTGAGCTTATTATTTTTCCTGGCTTCCCTGCAATACCCCGTAATCCGACTTCCTTTCCTTCTGAAAAAAAATTCAAGAAAAGTTCTTGAAAATTAAAAGCTACCGTCCCCAAAGATTGTAACCATTGTACTCCTATTACAACATCAGCACCTCCCATAGGAATGGAAAGCATTTGACTATTCAATACATATTCCACCATGGTTAGCTTGATATTATGGCATTTTCTAGAGAAATTTATAGTTCCTCCATTTGCAACCATCACTTGACATTCTGGTGCTGGGTATAGGAAACAATTAAATTCCTTGGCTACCTTACAATGAATAAAATTATGGGTGCTACCTGAATCAATCAACACTATTACCTTTTTCTTCTTGATATGTCCTTCTATCTTGAGAGTTTGAGGAGTGGTAATTCCTCCCAATGCATTGCACGATATGGTCGGACTCATTTCCTCCCCTTCTAGGGTTGGTTCCTTGTGTATATCCTCTTCTTTTTCATTTTCTTCTTCCTCTTCACAATCTATGTAAAATAATTTCTTCTCAGCACACTTATGACCTTTATTGTATTTTCTATCACAACTGTAGCAAAGCCCTTTTGCTCTTTTTTCTTCCAATTGTTGTGGTGTCAACCTTGTAGGTTGTGGAAATCTAGGCGTAGCAACAATTCCTTCTTTATAGAATTGAGTGGTAGGCTTCCTTGTCGCCATAATTTTACATTCAACTTTTCTTGCCAACCTGAATGCCTTCTCCAATGAATCAAGTTCCAAAATGCGAACTTCATGTTGGATGTTATCCTTTAAAGTGCCTATGAAGAGATCAATCTCGTGTTCCTCTGGAATATCAGTTACCCTTATATTCAATTTTTGGAAGTCCTCAATGTGCTGCCCCACTAAACCCTTTTGTTTGAGATTTATCAATTGTCTAAAGAAGGTGTTGCTCTTTGTATCCTCATAATGTGCTATCATTTCCTCCATAAAAATTGACCAAGTGACAATTTTTTTACGGGAGCAAAGCCATCGATACCATACAAATGTATTTTTTTCTAAATGTAAAGTTGCAATGCGTAAATTTTGTGTGTTTTTCACATTATGGAGATCAAAATATTGCTCCATCTATAGTATCCATGTTACAGGATCCTTTCCATCAAACTTCCTCATATCCATTTTTGGAATATGGTGGTTCCTCCCGCCAACATTAGAGTTTATGAAGTCACGATTAACATTTATTTTGTTCTCATCATGAGTTTCCTCTACTATATTTTCACCATTAGGAAACATTTCTTGTATCAACTTTGTCAAACCTTCCATGTCTGCTTTTAAATCATTCTTCATGTTTTCCATGTTGTCTTTCATTTTTTCATCGATCTTAGCTTCCATGTCATCCATCTTAGATTCCATGCTAGGTTCCATGCCATCTATCTTAGATTCCACCCCTTTATTCAAACCATCCATATTATTCTTCAAACCATTCATCTTCGCTTCCATGCCTTTCTTCAAAACTTCCATTTCATTTTTTGTTTCTCTTTGCGAGAGCGAAATTTAGTGCACTTGCTCTTGTAATTTTGATAGATCATGTTGCAATTCTTCATCTTCATGAGTCATAGTAGAGCCTTCTGAAGGCTTAATGGGTGTTGAATTATTTTTACGGGGAATTTTTTAGAACCCAATACTGATATCTTTTCTACAATATGCCCTTGGAATTAATTCAAATTGATTCTTCAAGAAAGACTTACGCAATTCGAAAAACAAATACACACCTTTTTCTTGATTTTGAGGAGCTCGATATTGAAATTGTATTATCTTTTTTTTTGCGGCTCTTCAATATCTAAAATTAGGCACTAAGGTAGCCTTCTGAATTATCTTTTGAATGCCATAGGTCTGACTTTATTTTTATTCTCCAAGGAAAAGTTATGTCCAATCTCCCACAATGACCTAATTATGGACTAGTTCAGTAGAGCGAACTTGTACGACTTTCCACATGTCACTGTTTTGTCTTTTAGCTCTAAAATTGATATAAAAGAAACTAAAGTCCGTGTACTTGTGACCACTTTTTACGACACTCCAATCTGATGCTCAGAGAGAGAGTTATGAATATTTTCCCATGATCACCTCTTTGAGATGAAATTCAGGGGCCTGAAAAAGCACTACCTTCCACAGATCATATCTCCGAAAATGTTGTGAACCAAGCTCTAAAATTTTGCAACAAGTTTTCTCAGGATTTCAGCTTCGCGCCCTAAAAATTTTAGATTCTGAAACTTTGTAGAAAAAACGTTATAGCGCAAATTCCACGATGACCTATTTAGATTAAATTGAGGAGCCTGCCAAAGACCTAACTTCCACAGATCATATCTCCGAAAATATTGCGAACCAAGCTCTGAAATTTATCGATGATGTTCCTCAGACTTTCAGCTTCGCACCCTAAAAGTTTCAGCTTCTGAAACTTCATACGAAAAAAGTTATAGCGAAAATTCCACGATGACCTGTTTGGAGCAGAAAAACCCTAGAATCCAAAGCTCTGATACCAAATGTTGTGAAGCCAGCTACAAAAATAGAAGAAAAGAGATATCAACGCCTTAGAAATAAGCCACTTCTAGGGGGAAACCTCCAATAAATTACATGAATGAACAATTCTTGTATGATACACATTACAAAACCTCCTTCTATATATAGGAGTCGATGGGGCCACAATGTAATCCTAGCTGACCTAACAATAATAATTTAAGGGCACAATAATAACAATATTGGGGTTACAGGGGTACAATAATAACAATAAGGGGGTTACACTAACAACAATAAGGGACTATACTAGTAATATAGGGACCTAACAGATGCACAACTTGAAGGTGCGCAAAAACAACTCAGCCTTCTTGCCATCTTGTTTCCTTTTCCATTTCAATTTATGATAATTTATGCTCCTTTAAAAAACTTTTGCTTATATACTGGACTACATAGTGTACTTAGAGGTTATGTATCAATAAGAAGTTCTTTTACTGTAGATATATGTTGAATTTTTCTATCCTTTTTTATTTAAATATGATTCTAGAGTAGTTCGGTCCTTTTCCATTTACTAAATGAAATTAAAAAAACTACGATAAAGGAGGTTTCTAGGATACATTCTGCTCTTTCCTCTTCTAATTTAACTTATGAGAAGGTTGGATAAATGTGCTGATATTTTTATATCTCTCTCTCAATGTTTCAAGC
>JAXQQM020072235.1:0-89461 GCA_034641835.2 Pinus albicaulis | reverse complement strand
GGTGTGTTACATCATTTTTTGGTCATCTAACCTCTCACCGTCGTATGGACCTGGCACACTATAAGACCAATTTTACCCTAAGTAAAATTTCTTTCACTATGTAAAATAACTTAATAAACCACATTTATTAGGTCATATATTCAAACAATGAAACCCCAAAGGAAATATTAAACAAACCTATTTTGTTTAATTTTCCCTCATGGAATAATTAATTAAACCATAATTTAATTAATATTCCTCATCATATTTAACACAAAATAGGAAAATTAATTAGATAAATCACTATTATTTTATTATTTTCTAGGAATAATTATTTAAATATTATTTAAATAATATTCCTTGTTAAATTTGACTAAATCATTTATAAATAATTGAATAAATCACTATTTATTTAATTATTACTCAACCACATTCTTAAAATAATAAATAAATCATTTATTTATTTATTATTTATAAATAAAGGGATTTGACCAAATTCAAATTCTTTTTCCGCCCAAAAAAAATAATAAAATATTCCATAAAAGGTGGATCTAGATTTGGTTAATATTATTTTAATCATACACCAAGATCTAGAATGACCCAATATTTTGCTATAAATAGGAGGGTTTTTCCTACCATTCCTCACCTTTTGTTGCCTATTGGATCACTTTGGATCTATACACTTGGTCACATTTTTTTCCATTATTCGCCGTGTGAGCTCCCTTTGAGTTCTATCTTTGTCCGGGTTTTCTACACCAACAAGAGAGAGAAATTCTAGATTTTAAGTGTTGAGGACTTTCAAGAACCCATCCCATTGAGGAGAATTGGAAACACCTTTCTTGTTTTCCTCCCAGGTGCCCTTAATACAAAAAAAAATCTTTCAAAAATTGTTCTTGTCTTGTCTATTGGATATATGGAGCAAACCCTTCTTTTTACTGCTTAATGTCTTTCTATGCATAGATCTGGTTTTTTGCAGCTCTTGTCTTGATCAACTAACTGCAGATCTGAAGATATTGGCAGCCACTTTTGATGTTAGGGCTATTAGCTATGCGTAGCTAAAGTGGTCTTTTTCGTACACTTCGACAAAGGATTCCTACTAACAAATGGCAACTCCACACGGGTTTTAAATTACGACCACTGTCATTTTTCATATTCCTGCATATCCAGCTACTTTAGACCCTAGGGTTTCTTTTCAACTTTTTGTTTTTCCCATTTTTATGTTGTTTTTCTCACATAAAACCCTAAAACATTAAAATTTGTAACTTCCGCGTGTTTCTGGCCCTATTGCGCAGGTGACCGACATCAGCCGCAACTGAGACGACAACTTTTCTGAAAATTTGCCGCCGAGACACCCGGAGCTCCAGGTCGCACTTTTCAGCCCATAACCTGCGACCTGGACCTCCAGGTCGCACTTTTCAGCCAATTTTCTGCGACTTGCACTGAAAACAGGTCAGAACCTGCGACCTGCCATTTTTTCAGCTGTTTTTCTGCAATTTTTCTAGGTTTTGCTGAAGCTTCTGTCAGGGTTTTCCAGCCTCTGCCTCCACCCGTTTAGACCTGTTTCTGATCTTTTTTGCTCATCTAAGTGGGAACCTAGCCCCTACCTACATCAGGAAAAGTTTTTAGTCAAGCTCTAAAATTGGCCTGCTTTTCCGAGTTTCAAATTTTCCCTTCGCATCCGATACTCCTCCCTCAGACTCTAAATCAGCTTTCTTCCTTTCAAATCCCCTCTTGTTGCTTTGTCTGACCTCCCTTTGACCTCCCCGTCCTTCCCGCTTTGCTGATTTCCTCTTTTCCAAACCCACGGTCAAGCCTTGGCCGTGATCCGCACCTCTTTTGAGCAAGCCTTCTTACCTTCGGCCCTTTCACCCTAGATATATTGGCCTCTTTTTAGTGTGTTTTGACTAGATTTTTTCCCTCTCTTAGATTAGTTTTGAGAGACCCGCCTTTTTGGGTTGAATCGATGCAATAGTAGCTGTTAATTTTCTGTTATTTCAGCATTATATATTGTTTTTGCAGCATTATTTTCAGTTACGCAGCACACTTTTTCTCTTGCTCTCAAAACAAAAAGGGTTTAAAAATTAAAATTAACGCACGCCACACACTCACCCTAAGCGAAGAAGAGCCTGGTTTACACCGCCAGGCAAAGACTTTAAAATCAATTGACACTGCACCTATCTGTCGTTGTGTCGACATTGTAATCACTTGATTCTGCACCTCCTTGCCCTTGTGGTCGTTCTTCTTCCCATTGTGCCGTACTAGGTTGTCATCATTGCGCCCCCAAGTACTTCTGAGACTTTTGGCCTTCACCTCAGCCTGGCCGACTGACCCGTTCCTCCCAACTGGCCATCGAGCCAAATCTCCGAGTCCGCACTGAATTTCTCTTCCGACTTTGGCTCTTCCCTTCCCGGGGTTCTCCCCCTGTCACCTTCACTATGTCTGGTCCAGGGCCTAACGCTAGCGGTGCTCCCGGCCCTAATGCCGGAACTACTACTAGCGGAACCGCCACAGGAACTACCTCGGCCACACCCTTGCCGCCGTACATCGCAGGCCTCAACCTCCCCGA
This sequence comes from Pinus albicaulis, assembly GCA_034641835.2. Lineage (NCBI taxonomy): Eukaryota > Viridiplantae > Streptophyta > Pinopsida > Pinales > Pinaceae > Pinus > Pinus albicaulis. The sequence continues at coordinate 86,916 of JAXQQM020072235.1, read as the reverse complement.
TTTCAATCAGTTGATCAATGACCCTATCCGCCACGATGTTGGTTGGCCTGCTATGCCAACCAAGCTCCCCTCCGACATCCCTAAGTTCGAAGGCCTTGCTAGAGAAGATCCAACCAACCATGTCCGATATTTCCACATGTGGTGTTCCTCCAATTCCATTACCGATGATTCCATCCATCTTCGGTTGTTCCAACGCACGCTTACCAGCGAAGCTTCTAAATGGTATGTTGACCAAGCCACCTCTTCCCATACCACCTTTGCGACCATTGCCCAAGCCTTTTTATCTTACTTCCAGCTCCCTCTCCGCTACGATACTGGTACGGAGCTTTTGACCTCTTTCAAGCAAACCTCTTCGACCCGCCTTTCCACTCATGTCCAGGAATGGCGACGAAGATGGAGCTTATGTCGAGCTCCCCCCTTCGAAGATCGGATCTATATGGACTGGTTCCTTCGCTCTCTCTTAGCTCCCATTGGCAAAGATGTCGCCTCCCATTTCCCTCAAACTGAAGAAGATGCCCTCCAAATAGCCTTGAAATATGACCTGATCTATGCTCAGTCTGGTTATGTTTATACCATCCTCCCTGACCTCCCCAGGCTCGGTGGCGCTAACGCCCCGGGGGCATCTCATTCCGTCGATGGTATCGTTGGAGCCCTTTCTCATCCGTATGCTCAACCTCTTATGGGCTATGGTCTCCCTCCTGGAGGGGCCAGCACCTCTAGCACTCTTCCCCCTCCCGGTAGCATGTATCCAAGATACGGCATGCCTCCTCCTTTTGCCCAACCTCTTGCTTACCTCAATGTTGCCCAACCTAACCATTACCCTTATCCGCAGCCTGGTGCGCCAACTCCTCCAGCATATGCGCTTCCATCTCCCTTGCCTCCTCCAAACCCGCACCAGCACCTACAACCCCCGCCAGGGCAAGTATTTGCACAACAGGGCGCGACTAATCCCCCTTCTTCTCAAAGAAGGCGGACAGGCAATCCAAACCAATCTGCCCCAGGCACTCATGGACCCAATCCTCAAGGTGTTGACCCTAACACTGCTAACCAGCAACAGGACACTCAGCCCAAGCCGGACAGGCCGCTTCGCACAAATAAGCCTTGTTCGTGTTGCGGTGTTTATGGTCATTACACCCACGATTTTCCCCTCTTACCCCAGATGTGGCAGATGTGGGAGTCTCAAGCAACATTGCACAGACAACATGCCTCCCCTCATGCTCCTCCTAATGTGGCCACTACCCAACCAGCTGTGTTTACTGATCCTTTCCCTCAGCAAGGATTCGTGGCTACCCAACCACCTGACGGATGGGTCGCCACTCCACCTTCCATTTCTGGTTCCTTCGATTACCAGATCCTCATGATGAACTCTGATCCTTCCCCTCCTGTCAACCTTCACCTTCAAACTCGGTCTCGCCAGTACCCCAAGCCTCCCGCTCAGTCTGCCCCCGAGCCTCCTTCTTCAGGTTCTACAGAGCCTCTTTCGACATCCAGTGGCCCCTTACATATCCATCAACCCAAATTTGAGGTTCATACCAAGATTCCTAAGGGACCATTACGTCGAAATGCTGCTTCTGGTCGAGCTGCTCATTTGTATAGCATAGTAGATGATTTGGCGCAATCTCCTGCTGCCATTTCCACATTGGAACTCCTCCAATCGTGCGCTTCCCAAAAGAAGGCTCTACTATCTGCCGTGGGCGCTGTAGATCCTGCTGATGACCAAATGATTGTTTTCGACGCCCATCAATCAGAACATCCTCCTCTTCCTGCTTCTGTCGCCTTCCAAATCCCAGTCAAAATCTAGAATGCCAACGTTTCTCGGTGTATAATTGATGAGGGGGCATCCACCTGTGTGATGTCCGCTTCGGTTTGGAAGCAACTCGGATCTCCTGACTTGGCCCCTTCCACGATCACCCTTCGAGCGTGGGACGGCCATGCCTCCCAGCCCATCGGCCTTTTCCGTAATTGTCCTATCACCCTTGCCGGTAAGACTGTTTGTGTTGACGTCGAAGTCATCAACGCCCCTCTAGATTACAACATTCTATTGGGACGAAGCTACACCTATGCCATGTTTGCTATCCCCTCTGTGATTTTTCGCAAGATGTCTTTTCCTCACAATGGAAAGATAGTCACCATCGACCAGTTGACTTATCATGAGCCAAAGTCTCGTGACCTCCCCCGAGACGGCACTTTCATCTCTTCGCTGTGAGCTGGCCAAGAAAACCTGCCTGACTTCGACCCCAAGGTCTCCTGTCTACAAAGATTCCTCCCTGCTTGGAACTTTTCCTGGTCTCTCTGATCCCAGCTTATCGAATGTTTGCATGATGCAATCGTCTCGGGCTGCCCTTAAGCAACCCGCCTCGGCTAGTCAGCAACCCCAGACACAACCTCGCCCACCGCAACCCGCTCCTAGCCCTTTATCTCCGCCAGCCGGACCTTCTCCTTCTGGCCCTTCTCATACAGCTGGTGTCCCTGACCCCCTTTATCCCCCTGGATCGGTTCCCCCGGGCCTTAACCATCTTGGAGCCGTCCCTCCTGGTCATTATCCCTCTGGTCAGATACCTTTCCTGGTTCCCCCTCCCGAAGTCTATACGGTCCCCGTCATGGCCACCCTCTCTCTCCCTAACCTGACCTTGGGCATACCCGTCTTGTACATTGACCCTCCAGCCGCTACCCACCCGGTCACCCCAAACCCTACCTTGCTTTGACACCGGTTCAACCGGTCCCACTCGCTTCCTCCGGGCCCCCCGCACCTCCCCAAGACCCTGCCCCTGTGGTGACAGCCCCGAGAAAGCAAGGCAAAGCTCATAAGGGGGCAACCAATCAGGACCAAGCCGCCCCGACAAACCCTACCCCTCCTCGACCGCCAAAGCACGCTATCCAGTGCGCATTGTGCGATATTGTCAGTCACGCCACCCATATGTGTCCTGAATTGCCGCACCTCAAGATCCTGGTCAACGAGACGTTTCCCGACTCTGATATTCCTGAAATCTACGTCACTATCCCGGATTCTATCCCGAAACTCAAAACCTTGCGCACAAATCACCCTTGTGCTTTGTGTGATTTTCATGGCCATTACACCCACCTCTTTCCCCGCCTTGACGAGTATCGTTCCTCCTTAGACACGTACCGCAAATTCATGGCTACGCACGACAAGATACCTTCTCACTTGTCTGTGAATGCTACTTCGATTGGACCAGAGGATATTCCTACTCTCATTCACATTCCTCCTCCCGTTATCGAACCACCAGAGCCTTCGCTCACCATTTTGTACCTATCGTCATCCTTGAGAGATAATTCACCTAGCCTCCGACCCACAGACACTCTCGGTTCCCCCTCAGTCAACCTTGGATCTATGGACATTGCGCATGTGAGCCCTTCTCCACAAGATGACCAGTCACACATCACTACATCATCGGGTGATCCTCCTTCCTCCAGTCTTCTCATCTTCCAGTCCGATGAAGACATTATGGAAGCCATGACCAACCCTAACTTTCTGTGGGATGATATGCACCATCGCGCATACTTCCTCCCACAGCAGTCCCATGACCAATATGCTGTGGAAACCAAAGACTTCATTCCCAATGCAGTCGATTGGTTCAAAAATCCCATCTCTACACTTGACGCTTTCGAAGAAGGAAACATGACCAACATCTCTCCTACCATTAAAATTGACATTTCGGTCAAACCAGGAATCGAAGAATATATCACCTTGGGCGCCCAATGCACCCCGGAAGAAATCGAAGCTTACACTAATATTTTCAAAGAATTCCGCGATATTTTCGCTTGGTCCTACTCCGAAATGCCTTGGCTCGATCCCACCATCGTTGAGCATCATATCGACACGTGGCCCGAAGCCAACCCTGTCCGAAAAAAGTTGAGACCCATTAATCCTTCCAGACGTGATGCTATCAAAGCCGAAATCGATAAGCTCAAGCAGGCTGGTTTCATTTATCCTATTGAATACACCACTTGGGTGTCCAACCCAGTTCCCGTCCTCAAGAAACAAGGCACCATCCGTGTCTGCACGTACTTTCGCGACTTGAACAAAGCTTGTCCCAAAGACAACTTCCCCACACCATTTATTGACCAAATCATTGATGAGTGTGCGGGGCATGAGGTTCTATCCTTTATGGATGGTTTCTCCGGATACAACCAAATCGTTATCCGTCCTGCCGACCAGCTTAAAACTGCATTCATCAGTTCGTGGGGGACTTTTTCTTACCGGTTCATGCCTTTCGGCCTTAAAAACGCCGACGCCACTTTTAAATGGGCCATGTCTTATTGTTTCCATGACTTAGCTCATATTATCCTTGCTTATTTAGATGACCTCACTGCGCATTCTAAGCATCGGGCGCAGCACCTACATGATCTGCGTACCATATTTCTCTGATGTCGCAAGTACAATATCCACCTTAACCAGTTGAAATGTGTCTTTTGCGTCCCGCCAGCCGTCTCTTAGGCTTCATAGTGTCTAAGGATGGTATCACTCTTGACCCTTTGAAAGTTCAAGCCATTCTTGAACTTCCCATTCCACGTACCCTACGCCAGCTCCAAAGTCTCCAAGGCAAAGCTAATTTTCTTCGTCGGTTCGTCCCTGACTATGCCACCACCGCGCATGGGTTCCTCAGACTCCTCCGATCCAATATCCCATTTTTTTGGGATACCTATGCTCATGAGTCTTTCGATGCCCTCAAGCAGGCTCTCACATCCGCTCCCTTGATCCGCCCTCCCGACTTTGATCAGGATTCCATCCTGTACATCTCCGCTTCCACCTATTCGGTTGCTGGAGTCCTTATCCAGGAAGATGAAAATGGTATCGAGCATGTGATCTACTACGTCAGTAAGAACCTTGTGGGGCCTCCTGTTTCCTACTCACATGAAGAAAAACTAGCGCTGGCTGTTGTGTTCTCAGTCCAAAAACTTCGTCATTACATCCTCATGTGTTCCACCAAGGTTGTGACTAATTCCAACCCCATGGCTTTCCTATTGAGTCGCCGCATCCTCACTGGGAAGTACGCCTGTTGGGTTGTCATCCTTCAAGAATTCGACCTCGAATTTGTCACACCAAAAAGTAAGAAAGGTTTAGCCCTTGCTGAACTCATTTCTGAATTACCTACCGGAACACAAGATCCTCCAGTTAGTGATGATTTCCCTGATGAGCACTTATTCTCCATTACTTCGGACGATCCTTGGTACGGCGATATCCTCACTTACTTGCGAACCCAAAAGTTCGCTCTTCACCTTGATCATGACGCTCGACGACGTATCCGACACCAGGCTCCCCGCTACCTTCTTATTGGTGACAACCTCTATCGTCGCGATATAGATACTGTCCTTTGTCGTTGTCTCACATGCCCCAGTGAACCCGTCCTCAATGCCTTACATAAACGGCGCTTGTGGTCAGCCACCTCTCCGGTCTTGCCTACGCCCCAAAAAGTCATGTGCTTTGGTGTTTACGGCCTTCCCCTCTTCCCGGTGGTGCGTGAAAGCGGTCAAAACCTTTGTTCCAATTGCCCGACATTTTCGCCCCTAAGTATGGCCTGTCCCCTAGCTCCCTCCCGTCGGTCGTCTCATTTGGTCCCTTTTGTAAATGGGCCATGACTTTATGTGGAGGTGTCACCCATCATCCACCGGTAACCAGCAAATATCCCCGTCCGTGGCGGTGCATTGCTTTCCCGAATGGAGGCGAGGCTAATATTTCATTTAACAACACGGCAGCTACCGCAGCCCTCTTTTTCTTTAACCACGTTATCGCTCGATTCGGGGTTCCGAAACAACTAGTCTCCGACCACGGCCAACATTTTGAAGATGAGATATGGCGTGAGCTATCCTCACTGTTGGGTTTTGAGCACCAATATTCCTCCTCCTATTACCCCCAAGGTAATGGCCAAGTTGAAGCAGTCAACAAAATCCTCAAGACTATGCTTCAACGAACGGTGAATAAACACAAAATAATTGGCATCTTATCTCACTCTTATCACCTTATGAGCCCTATTAGACCTTTATTAAGGCCTTACGTCGGGTTTACACTCTCCTTTCGATTCACTCCAAAGAGAGTGGTCTTACTTATCGAGTGTGAAATTCCTTCCCTACATCTGGCCGTTGAACTTCTCCCTGACACCCAACCTCTAGAACAATGACTTATCATGCTTGAACGCGCCTCCCAAGATCGTCATGTTGCCTTGCAAACCATGGAAGCGGCCAAGAAACTCACCAAAGCTCAGTATGACAGAAAAATCGAGCCTCGTACTTTTCACGAAGGTGCCCTTGTTCTAGTTTATGCTAGGCCCATGATGTCCTTGGTCATGGGAAGTTCGACTCATTATGGCTAGGCCCTTACATCATCAGTAAGGATCTCGGTAAGGGGGAATACCTCTTAGAGGATTTCGAAGGCAATCCCCTTCCTAATCCTCGCAATGCACTCTATCTTAAGAAATATTACCCTTAGCATTTCCCTTCTGAAATGCCTGTTTTATTTTCTCTTCGATAGACAACATCTTTTTCATTTTTGGGATTTGATACTTCACCAGGACACATTTTTTCCAAGACGGGTCACTTCCCCTCTCATTCAAATCGCATTTCTTCACTTACAAGGGTGGTCCTGCAGGTAGCCCCCCGCATGCCCGGATGACCTCTTCATTGCAGCCCTCGATGCAGCTCCATATATTTGATGATGTCGACCTTAGCTGTTTGCAGCGCCTCTTTGATTTGCATGTATCAGTCAGATTTTGTGAGCCCTTCCCCGCTTATAGGGGGCATTTGGGTTGTATTTGTATCTCATGTACTCAGATATTATTGTATAAGTCCTGGCTGTTATCCCAGGCATAGCACGTATGTGGGATCCCTCATTGTACTTTTATCTAGCTCATGTTTATGCCGGCTGTACTTTATGGTTTGGTCCCTTGTTTACTGGACACACTATTATTTTTTACTTTGTCTCGGTGGGCATAGGTATGCCTCCCCCACCGCCTTTAGCGCAGGTACCCTCTCCTAAAAAGAGACTTGTTGCACCTGCAAGTCTCATCTCCTCAGGGTCTAGTTCTTCAGCACATTAGTCTACCTTACATTTCTCTCTCTGACTTCCCTCTTGCTGTCTGGTGATTGAGTTCTTACAACGTACTTCGGTCATACGATTTTCTCCTAACACTCGCACGCTGAGGGACAATCTGTTACACCATTTTTTGGTCATCTAACCTATTATCATTAGATGGACCCAAGTACACCATGTAAGACCAATTTTACCCTAAGTAAAAGTTCTTTCACTGTGTAAAATAACTTAGTAAACCACATTTATTAGGTTGTTTATGGTCTAAACAGGAAACCCCAAAAGGAAATATTAAACAAACCTATATTTGTTTGATTTTCCTCATGGAATAATTAATTAAACCATAATTTAATTATTATTCCTAATTATGTTTAACCCAAAACAAAGAAATTAATTAGATAAACCTTTATTTATCTTATTATTTTCTAGGAATAATTATTTAAATCTTATTTAGATAATATTCCTTGTTAAATATGACCAAATCACCCACAATAATTAAATAAATCATTATTTATTTGATTATCTTTCAACCACTTCCTTAAAAAGATAAATAAATCATTTATTTATTTATTTTTGACAAATAAAGGGATTTGACCCAAGTCAAATACTTTTTCCCTCCAACAAATATAATAAAATATTCCATAAAAGGTGGATCTAGATTTGGTTAAACATTATTTTAATCATGCACCAAGATCTAGAATGACCCAATATTTTGTTATAAATAGGAGGGTTTTTCCTACCATTCTTGACCTTTTGTTTCCTATTAGATCACTCTAAATCTAAACTCTCGGTCTGACTTTGAGCCATTATCATTGTCACATTTTCCATTATTTGTTGTGTGAGCTCCCTTTGAGTTCTATCTTTGTCTGGGTTTTCTACACCAACAGGAGAGAGAAATGCTAGATCTGAAGTGCTGAGGACTTCCAAGAACCCATCCCATTGAGGAGAATTGGAAACATCTTCTTGTTTTACTCCCAGGTGCCCTTAATACAAAAAATTCTTTCAAAAATTGTTCTTGTCTTGTCTATTGGATATATGGAGAAAACCCTTCTTTTTACTGCTTAATGTCTTTCTATGCATAGATCTGGTTTTTTGCAGCTCTTGTCTGATCAACTAACTGTAGATCCAAAGATATTGGTAGCCACATTTGATGTTAGGGCTATTAGTTATGCGTAGCTAAAGTGGTCCTCTTCCATACACTTCGACAAAGGATTCATACTAACAGATGCATTTCCTAAATTCCTATGATGATGGTGAGAAGAGGAAGAAGAGTTTTCACTCGTGGAAGAAGAAGGAGGTGGATCTCCTCCATCATCTCCATGTGCTGAACCTCGTCCTTTTGAAGCATTCTCCCCTACTTTCTCTAGTTTCTCAAGCCTTGAGAACAACTTCTCGACCCGATCTGTCATGGTGTATAATTTTTTGCAGAAGTTTAGCTCCTCCTCATTTCTAACATCGTCATCCATGTTTCTTCTTCAATGCGCACGTCCCGGTTCAGGATCAAAAGACTTTAGTTTCCCTTTGCCTCTTCATAGCCTGTTTCTGGTTAGCATACAAAAATTCAATTCACATCTACAAAGACCTGATTTGATACCACTGATCCAAAATCTTTGGCTTTGAGATGGAATAGAGAATTACATTTAAAATTGCATCTTAACCATGAAACTTAAAAGGCATGAACATAAGAAGAGAGAAGCACATAAAATCATGCAAAAAAGACAAGAACTTGATAATGGAGTTCGTCCAGGAGGGACTACATCTCTGGGCCTTTCTCAATCAATGGGGAGGCCCTCTTTCATTAAGTGGCAATAAAAATGAAAGCGCAAGCATCAATCAAAAAATTACACCCTTATACCTCCATAGCTGAAAGTGGCCAAAAAATGGATACCTTTGCTGAAGAAATGAACTGCACCATTGGATTCTTGTCGCTGAGAGGTGCAGAATCCATATAAAATTTGCCTCATTTTGACTCCGGGCAATTCTGGGCCCTCTGGAAATGAGCTCAGTTCATGGTTCTACCCCCTTCTGAAAGGTGCTCAAGGTTTTGTCTCTGCCTCGTGCTCCATGCCACTCCTGGTATTCCTGAGCGCAATTCTGAAATGAAAGGTTGAATAGTGTTGGGCTGGGCGGACTCCCCAAGGGAGCCGGTTGGCCCAACGATTGAGATCCATGGTTTGTGGGGAGGGGGTCAGGTGGTCAAACCCCACCCCCTCCAAAAATGGTGCAATCTCATTTTGAATACCCCGCAACATTTTTCAATATATGGGTTTGGGGGTTCGGACCCGCATCCGACGGCCCGCCCTGCAACTCCCGCTGGCGCATTGGATATTTGATTTGGTATTCACAGCTGCCAAAGCAAAGAAATCTCTCGTCTTCGCCGAAATTATTTCGAGCTTTCTTTTTACGGTATTTTTCTTGCTTGTTAATCCGAAAAACCTCGAGTTCTCTTCTTCAGACTCATTAAAGTTATACGAAGTCGATTTCGAGCGTTCTTTTTATGGTATTTTTCTTGCTCGTTAATCCGAAAAACCTAGAGTTCTCTTCTTCAGGCTCGTTAAAACTGATATGAAGAAGCATTGAGCTTTCTTTTTAGGGACCTCTTTCTAGCTCATAAAACTAAAAAAACCCCGAGTTGCCTTTGTCAGACTCGCTAAACTACCACGACAAAGAGTAAGGAGCCATTCTTTTCCTCTTTTTCAAAGCTCTTTAAACAGAAAAAGTGACCGAGTTTTTTTTGTGTGACTCGTTAAAATTCCATGGAGAGCACTGAGTTTTTCTTTGTTGGACTCGTTAAAAATTTCACAAAGAGTACTAAGTTTACTTCATCTCCTCGTACTCATAACAAAATGAGGTAGACGTCCATCGAACATAGGTTTCTCACTTTTCCGGCTTCGATGGAATAACTCACGGAAAATGAACTGTTTCGAGCTTACTATTCTCCCTTTTTCGTGCACAGTTATCAAGACATGACAAAGGTACCACGTGGAGTTGTCTTTTACGACATTTTTCAGATTCTCTAAATATGAAAAATTCACCGAGTTTACTCGTCTGGTCTCGTTAAACCTAATCAGACGGGGAATGGAGTTGTCTTTTACGACATTTTTCAGACTCTCTAAATATGAAAAATTCACCAAGTTTACTTGTCTGGACTCGTTAGACCTAATCAGATGGGCAAAAATTTGGAAAAAATGGATACTACCTCTGTTACATTTCAGAAAGGTTGATTTGGCAACAAAAATCTTGAACATGGCACTTCCCAAAAAAATCTTTCGCAGTTAGCCGAACCCTACCATCTATGAGTATTAGCCTTCATCTCCCAGTGTTCCTACTCTGGTTAAATCCTAACAAACTCTTTGGTGTTCATTAAGCCTCAGCTGCCTAGTACCTTGTTACAGTGCCTTCTATTATTCAAGCAGATCTCACTATCTACTGCTCCTCTTATCAACCAAACTGCTCATTATGCCAGAAATTCTTTGTCGTCAGTTATCCCCATTTTATCTTCATTATCTCCATAAAAAAAAAATCATTTGGTTTCCATTTCATGTTTAATGATGTAGGACGCCTCAGTGCCTACCTTTCAACAGATCTCTTCCTATCGACTTCAACATCTTATCTAGGAAGTTGATCCAGAAACCCATCAGTACCCGGATACTTGCAGACATCAGTGGCAGGTACTCTTGTGTTTGATTAGGAGTCTTCATCATTGGCTCCTGATCGAATGATTCTACGAGTGTTCGACTTCAACTCTTTTTATTCACACTCGCTAGATTGTACTGTGCATCTTAGGGACCATTATCATTATCGGTGGCCACCTTCGCGTCTGTTAATATTTTTCATTATCGACTGGTAATCAGATGATTTCTCACATGTTCGATGACATCTCTTTCATTCACATGTTGAGAAATATGTAGTTTAAGTGAAGTGGTGGTCAAGACCTTGTGGAAAAGGTTACATCATTAAAGCTATGTTCCCTTCCCCAAGTTGCGATATTGTTTATGGAGATAGCTTCTTCAGCCTAATTCTGTTATGACAGACACTTCCACATTATGCTTATCGGTGGATAGATTCTTCATATCTCTGTTCTAGAGAAATCATGTTGATTAGCTACTGAGCATGGGAATACCCGACTCAAGATAGATACTATATTTTTCTGACATATGTTGTTGTTTCAGGTTTTCCTCAGTCTTTCAATCTCTTTATCTCTACTACACACATTATAAAGCATTTTGGCCATCGTCTTCGTCCTTGACCTCACACTTTAGGGGGAATCTATTACAGGTCAAAAAACCTCCTCATCAGCTCAGACGAGAAGATAAATATGGAAGGAATACAAAGACCTAAACTAAACCTACTTCTGCCAAGGTAACACACCCCTATAACAGCAAAGGAGCGTTATAACACACTTGATCAATGAAAAGGCCGCGTTAGTGGCTAGGGAAACACTCTGTTTAGATTAGAGGGTAGCGTTACCCATGTTTTGAGTTTGAAACAGGAAAAACCCACGGAGAATGATTTGAAATTCCAGATTTTTCTCGTAGGAGAGTCAGTACAAAAAGGAAATTGCAAAACACTAGTCTCTTATTGGGCCTTGCCAAAAACAAATGAACTCTCAAGGAAGGAAAAAGCATGGGAAGTTGAGGAAACATCTTGGTTTTTTCTATTTAGAACTGGTGAAAGGAGAAAGGCAATGATTGCTCTCTCCATCTCCTATAAAATGGAGCTGAAGGCTCTTGGTTCAAGGTCGAAGGATTGTCAAAGTTTTGAATACTTGTGAAGTAGAGCATTATTGTTGTAGTGTGAAGGTCGAAATTCAAAGAGGTTCATTGAGAACTTGTTGATCAAGACATCACCACATCGAGAGATAGAGAGATTGGAAGGCTGAGGAGGGCTTGGTACAACTGATGGTTGTAATCCTCCCTTTTATAAATCAATAGAACTATATTTTTTTTGTCCATTCTATGAGTTGATATTGTCATTGTTATTCAATTACTTATATAACATGAGATGAATGGCTTAGATGTGCATAGTTTAAATGTTTATCATATATTAAATTAATTGATAAGAAATGTGTGTTGTGGTAGAGATTACACGGGTGCTTCGATTGATCACAGGGTTGAGATTTGGAGCTGGTGAAGGAGGATCTCTGCTTTGCTGCTTAGTGCTCTCCAAAATACTTCAAGATAATTAAAGAGGTAATCTTCCATCCTATTCCATCAAATTTTTTAAGTTGATATGAACATGTATGTATCTTCTTTGTGAACTATACAGCTAATCTTACTGTCTGCCTCGGGCACCAGAAAGCCCTGAGAGGGATATTCGAGAACCAAAAACCCAAGCATTTTACCCCATAACAGAATTGGCGACTCCGCTGGGGATTTCCCCATAGTTTCCAGATTTTTTCCTTCCTTCTTTCCTCTGTTCACAAACGCTTCTGACCAGTATTTATGCCTAGTAGACATTTCAAAAGCTCACAGAGTTCAATCCTGTTCCTCTTTGACCATCTAAAGGACTTTACCCTGGCTAACGCTACCTTTTTTGGTGTTCCAGTGCGTTATAATGCGGGCTCTGCTTAAAGATAGTGCATTAGTCTCTGGATTAATGCTATCTTTACTCAGAAATAGTGCGTTACTCAGCCAAAATTTGTTGTTCACCCCTGTGATTGTGTTTTTGGTTGCAGATTTTTTTGGCCATCAGTATCCCTCCTTGACTGAATCCCTGTGCTTATTTACTAAGATAGCATTTCTATTTATTTGCTCTTGTTTGAAAATTTAGTGTCAAAAACATTTACTTTTTAGAGAAGATTTTTTTTGACTTTTCTGCATTTAGCTGAATTAGTTCTGAAAAGTTTGGTTTACTGAATGTGAAAAAGAGATTAATTGATGTCTCAATCTTGAAAGTTGAACTGAGTTATTTTGCATGTTTGATGCATGGATGTTGAAAAGAAACTTCTCCTTGTAGAAATACTCTTCATCGAATTGAATATTTAGAGCATATTTTTACATGGTTTTCTGAGTCAGAGTCTCACTACATTTCATACGTCCACTCCCCCTCCGCAAGACTAATAATCAAGTACACTAAGAATCAAGAGATAATAAAATAAATCACATTAATTTTTCTGAGCTCACACTAATAGTAGTTTAGTCTAGGATCTTGGGTTAGGAAAAGTGAGAAAATCACCAAAGATCTCAAAACTTGAGACTAGAGTCATTAATGAGCGAACTCCTACTGCACTCATATTATCGGGACCGTTCCTTTACTGGAGCTAAGCGTGAGACAACACTTGGGTGCACAAGAAGGTAGCCCGCCTTCGACTGCATCTAGTGGGCATGCTATATATTGGGGTTCCCTTCGGGGATGTCGAAACTAGATTGGGGATCTAGGTGTTCTACCCATATAGCATGTTGTCCTAGACTGTGGACCCCCCTGATGATGTCTGTGATTTGAGGTATCTTTAGTGGCCATACTTTTTAGGGACTTACACAAGGTGACTGGGATGGGCTATCCTGGTATGTGAAACAGACGGACCCACTCTATCTTCGGTCTTTAGGAGAGTACTCATCTTCACGAGAGTGCTTGCACCTATTGTCTGAGGTTTGGGCGAAGCTCTAGAGTGACCGTAACTATACATTCGACTAACCCTCTCTGTATACTATTGTGATACTGGATTTCATCACCAGCAAATGATAGTACTCAGACAGGGCACCCTATTCTGGCTGCTTGTTGATTGATTTTAGAGACTTCTTGCTGATTGATTTTAGAGAGTCCTTTTTTCTTTTTTCTTTTTAGGTGTGTGGTTACTATCATTGAGAATTTATAATACATCACAATTTATTAAAATTTGTTAAAAATAAACAGGTCACCGTGGCGTCATTCGACCCACGCTGTTTGTCTCGATGACAGCAAGGTCTACCTCCTCTGACTCTTGAGGAAGAACTGAACCTTGGTGAACCCGTGACTTCTACGGAAGAGAAGTCTCCATTGACAAACCCTGATTTTCACATAGCCTCATATCATACGGAATTTCCAGAGGACCCTTTCACGGAAGGTGTTGTACCTCATTACAATCCTCCACTCAATGATCCATTGGTGCCTGTGATAGTTCAGATTCCACCACGCCAAGACATGTCTTCGGCTGCACAAACATCCATTTCACAACCAACATCCACAGGGTCGATACCAATGGCAACCATCCCAAGTTCGCCACCGTCCTCCCCGCCAGTTTTCAGGTCTATGCCATCACTTGGTAACCCCAGTAGTCAACATATGCCTAGTCCCAACCCTACGGTCATCACAACTGTAAGTAACTCGCCGAGTCCTTCGGGATCTACTCCTACCGTGACCACGTCAAGACCTACGTTTCTCCTCCCACGAGTGGGATTACTTCGGTTCCTTTTAGCAACCCTTTCGGTTGGAACCCTTTGCTGAGTTCAAACCCCTTGACCGCCATACCAGGGGGTAGTGTCACCAACACGCAAAAAACAAGGAACATTTCGCTACCCCTGCAATCGTTAGGACAAATCGAACAACCTATTGTTAACACTATTCCCTTAAGTGGTTTAAATATCGATGTAGGGTCTATGCCGTTGCCGAACTCTGCAAGTAGTAGCATGCCTCTAGGAAAATCTATTGCATCCATATGGACTAACCCACCCCAACCTCCATCTGGATGGGAGGGCACTTTTATACTGGGGGCAGCCAACCGTTCACCCCATAATACAATATGCCTTATGGATAGCAACCATATATCCCTACCCCTCCACCTATGGGAAATTTTTATCAAAGTCCTACTTATCCTACTGGTAACACATTGATGGGCAGACCCTATGGTCTACATATTCAACCAATTCTCCCTTGGTTATATTCGAGGGAAAACCCACAATTTCCATTTTTGGCAGCTCTGGACATTCCCGACATCTATAAACTGACTAATGACCCCATCAATCACAACCTACTCTGGCCTCCAGTACCGCACAAGATTCCTTCTGACATCCCAAAGTTCGATGGGAAACAAGGGGAAGACCCAGCCGCACACATCACCCCCTTTAATTTATGGTCTATATATAATTCCATGGTGGATGATAGTGTCCGACTTCGACTGTTTCCCCACACCCTTACAGGCAATGCCGCCAAGTGGTATATTGAATTGCCCCACGCCGCCATAAAAACTTTTGGTGCTTTAGCGACGGAGTTTCTAAAGAACTTCCAATTACCAATCAGATTTGAAACTGGAACGGAACTGCTAACCTCACTGCGCCAAGACACCGCCACCCACTTATTTGATCACATTCATGAATAGAGGCATAGGAGGAGGCTAGTCAAAGCACCAATCCCAGATCATCTTCTATCTAATTGGTTTTGTAAGTCCCTCTTACTCCACATATCTAAAGACATTGGCCTATCTGGTGCGGTTATAGAAGATCAATGCATTCGTCGTGCCCAACATTTGGATTTAATCTATTCACAATTTGGCACGCTAAATTATTTACTCCTCAATGCCCCTGGTAACCCAAATCCTCCATCTACACAGAAAACTGGAGCCCACGCCGACAGTCTCGTTGGCACAATCTCTGGCGTAGCCACAAAACAGTCTCGGGGGGAAACCTCCCAGCCATCCTCGGTTGCCACCGCCCCTAACCAAATGACTACTCTTCCTCCCGCTGAGGTAAATTCTGTGCAAACTTCACAAAAACCTAGTGGAAAGAATAAGAAGAACAAGGAAAAGACATCTTCTTCGGAAGAGCAGTCGAACAATCAGAATAATCCTAATCAGAAAAATGCTGCCAAAAATGACAAAGGGAAGGATAAACCCATGAAATTTCCTTGCAAGATCTGTGCAGAGGACCACCTGACATAAAAATGTCCTCGGTTGTAGGAATGCACCAATTTTATCGCAAACAAGGATTCTGCGCGAACACCTGCCATTCTTCATAATCCTTTCCCTAATCAACAGCAGCAACACCAATACATGGTTGAAAACCTGCCACAACACCAGCAAAGGGGAAATGATGGTTCACATCCTTCTGGTGAAGGATCATCTACCATTTATGGCATTGAGAGTGTTGAACTTCAAACACGAGCCAAGCTTTATGGAAATCCTACCATCGATGCTCAAAAACTTGGTACTAGTTCCACTCCACCGCTACCCAATGATCTGCATATCGAACGACCTACTGCTGATCTCGTGATTCGTCCCCCCAAAGGGACACTTGGACACACGACTCATAACACCTCTGCACGTGCAGCCCAAAACTACAACATTGTAGAATATTTGGCGCAGGCACCATCAGCTATGTCTGCTCTCGAAGTATTGCAAACTTGTCCAGCACAAAGGAAAGCCTTGCTTTTGGCCATTGGTGGAATAGACCCCTAGGATTCCATGCTAGCTATCTTTGATATGGAAAAATATGAGACTCGCCTCTCACACCAAATCGCATTCCAAGTGCATGTTGTGTCGAAAGGGAGACCAATCCATCGCACTGTCATAGACAAAGGTGCTTCGACCTGCGTTATGTCACAAGCTTGCTGGCTCGCTTTAGGTTCTCCTACCTTAACACTGTTGTCGAATTCCCTCAAAGCTTTCGATGGCCACATGTTCCTCCCAAAAGGATACCTTGCTAGCTTTCCCATCACTCTAAGTGGGAAAACGGTAACCGTGGACGTTGAAGTCGTAGATCTCCATCTCGACTATAATATATTGCTCAGTCGCAGTTGGTCTTATGCCATGACCGCCATTGTTTCTTTGGTCTTCCGAATCATCCTATTTCCATTGGATGGGAAAATAGTCACATTGGATCAGTTATCCTTCTGCACCCCTGATTATTCCACGTTACCAAGTAGCACTGCACCCCTGATAGGAGGCCTTCCTGACTCTTACATTAGTATTGGTATCGGTCTTCTGAAGGCATCTTCCCTACTGGGTTGTTTTCCTCTCCCGCCGCCAGAGATCCCAAACACAGTTGCAATGATATCCACCACATTGAATGGCTCTATCGACCCATGGATCCTCCCAACACCTTCAGACATTGATTCCTACAGAGATTAGATGTCACTCTCACCAGCCGAGTTGGCCTACCAAGCCATCCAAATTACATCTGAACCCTCCACTGCTATGGTTTTGACCAAAGGTACACACCTCCCACCCATCACATTTCTCTCTAAGGATCTCCTCAATGAAGTCTTGCCTATAGATGAAGCTATTTGAGAGATCATGTCTCTAGAAGAATGACCTTGGGGAGATTTTCACCATCGCGCTTTGATGATAGACTCGGACGTGATAAATACTGAAATCCCATCCTTTGACCCATCTAAGATGGTTCCCTCTGCTTACACGACTGTTCAAACTATCGACTCAGAAGGGAACATGGGTAATCTTTATAAGACAATGCTCATTGATATCTCGGTCAAAACGGGTATCGTGGAAAATATTCAGATTGGAGCAGATTGAAATCTTGAGGAAATTGCACGCTTCACATCCCTTTTCAAGGAATTCTGTGATGTGTTCACTTGGTCTTATGACAAAATTCCCGGCATAGATCCATCTATAGTCGAGCACGAAATCAAGATTTATGACAATGCCAAACCAATTCGACAACGACTCAGGCCTGTCCACCCACGCAAAGTGGCCACCATCAAAATTGAGGTAGAAAAACTTTTAAACGCTGGTTTCATCTATCCCGTTCCTTTGGCAAAATAGGTTTCCAATCCAGTTCCCGTAGATAAAAAACAAGGCACCATCCGAGTTTGTGTTGACTATCACGATCTGAATGCCACTTGTCCCAAAGACAATTATCCTATGCCATTCATAGATCAGATTCTTGATTATTGTGCTGGATGCGAATATTTTTCCTTCATGGATGGATTCTTGGGCTATAACCAGATTGTGATTAAAAAAGAAGACCAACATACAACTGCCTTTATCTGTCCTTGGGGCACATTTGCGTATCGTAAACTCCCACTCGGTCTGAAGAATGATGGAGCAAATTTCAGTAGGCTATGGATTACGCTTTCCACAAAATTTGACATATTGTACAAGCTTACTTGGATGACCTTTCGGCCCATTCCAAGAAACGACCTGATCACCTTGCTCATCTGAAAGAAATTTTTGCTAGGTGTAGATTCTACAATATATGTCTGAATCCTCATAATTGCGTATTCATGGTCGAGTCTGAGCGTCTGTTAGGTTTCATTGTCTCCAAGCACGAGATTATGGTTGATCCCGATAAGGTTAAAGTAATTGTTGAATTGCCGGCACCACAATCCATCCTCCAACTCCAACGTTTGCAAGGGAAGGCAAACTTTTTATGTCGATTCATTGTTAACTATGCCAAGATGACGAAAGGATTTATGTGATTATTGAAGAAGGGAACACTATACTTGTGGGATGACCAAGCTCAATGGTCATTTGATGCTTTAAAACATGAACTTGTTTTAGCCCCACTCCTTATTGCCCCCGACTACTCACGCAACTTTCTCCTCTACCTGGCAGCCTCACCATCCTCACTTGGAATGGTTCTGGTTCAAGTTCACAATGACGACAGTGAACCTGTGATATACTACTTGTAAAAAGGTGTAATGGGACCCAAACTACATTATTCACATGTGGAGAAACTCTCTCTGGCAGTAGTTTTTGCCGTCAACCGACTCCGACAGTATATATTGCTGTGCTAGACTACTGTTATTGCTTTGGAGAACCCCATGCGACACATCCTGTCTCGAAAAATTATTGGAGGAAAATATTCCAAATGGATCATAATCCTCCAACAATTTGATTCGGTCTTCACAGCTGCCAAAGCAAAGAAATCTCTCATCTTTGCCGAAATTATTTCGAGCATTCTTTTTATGGTATTTTTCTTGCTTGTTAATCCAAACAACATCGAATTCTCTTCTTCAGACTCGTTAAGCTTATACAAAGTCGATTTCGAGCTTTATTTTTATGGTATTTTTCTTGCTCGTTAATCCAAAAAACCTGGAGTTCTCTTCTTCAGGCTCGTTAAAACTGTGTTGAAGCCCTGAAAATCGGGTCTACAACAAGGGGGATACCCACCCGGTCCGGACCTTGGTTAGCAGCTCCTTTTCCATTTGGTGTAGTGGGTCTGACTGGCGATAATGGGACCAGTTTCCCAATATGTGTGTGTGTGTTGAGAATAGATATTTCCTTTCTAAAAAGGTTCCTAAGTGAAATGCTTTTATTCTATTTCTAATCTAATCATATGCAAATTGTATTCTAATTTTAACAGAAATATCTAATTCTAAACTAGCCCGGGATGTAATCTTTCTATTTATGCGATCTAAAATGATTTCGAATAACAATCGATAATAAAGATCATTCAACTGTTATAAGAAAAGAATTCAATAAAGATAAACCACTTTATATAAAATGTTGTATGAAACAGTTTTGGAAAACATATCGCATAATAAGCTATTCATACATTAATCATAAATAAATAGCTATCACCGTACAAAAGTGCCAAATGATAACTTAAGCATTCAAGTATCAATATATAAATAACTTAACATAAATATCACTTTTAACACAGAAGCAGAAATAGTTAAGAGATAAAAGTACCATTTATAACTGGTTCTACTCATGAGCTAGAAGAAATAATGATTTATCTCTTCTTAATCCGATATCTACTAAGAGTACAGAAATGCAACATCAGTAGCAGATATTAGACACAGATATCAATAAATCTCGTTCCATTCATTCATCAAAACCTCCTTTGAGGGTGCAAAAGTGCATGTTCTGAGGACAAGTTTTTGACAAATTTCAGGACCTTTCTCTAAATGCATGAGAAGGGTTTAAATACTACTAACTAGATCTAAAAATAGTTTATGACAAAAAATTAGGATTCGGTTTAAATGACCGTCCTTTTTCTAGGAAAAAATAAAGTAAAACTAACACTAAATCTAAAACTAAAATTAACAACTAACTACTCTGATCTTTGAATTTGCAAGCATCCAGCATTGATTTGAGAAGAGGAGGCTGGCCGACTTCAGATTTTAATTGTCCTGAAAAAATGGAATCGGCAAATGTTGGCGCGATCTTCTCTGCAATTAAGAGCACTGCATTGACTGTGTGGTTTTACCAGACATGTCCAGTAAGAATCCCAATTTAACTTTGTCAATTCTTGAATTGATTTTTCCTTTTCTTCAACTTTATGTTTCCACTCTGTTTGCAATTGCTGTGCTTGTGGTAGGTATCCTGGAATAGTTTCTGAAATCAAATTAACTTTGTGCAAATTTTCATTTACACAATCAGTAATGTTGCTTGCTGCTGTAGATGCTTCCTCTACTGCTTTTTCTGCCTCTCTGATCTGTGCATCTCAATTATTGAAGAGCATTTCTTTATGACTGTCATTGATGATTGGTGCTCCTGCTCTTTTCCCTTCCTCTGTCTTTTTCCATGCCAAACAATTAGTAACTCTTTCATTA
This sequence comes from Pinus albicaulis, assembly GCA_034641835.2. Taxonomy (NCBI): domain Eukaryota; kingdom Viridiplantae; phylum Streptophyta; class Pinopsida; order Pinales; family Pinaceae; genus Pinus; species Pinus albicaulis. The sequence continues at coordinate 66,440 of JAXQQM020072235.1, read as the reverse complement.
GTTAAATCATAATCATGTCGTAATTCTACGACATGATTAGTGATTTTACCACTTTCTTGACAAAAAGAGTTCCATTGTGAGATTTTCTGGCATAATATATCTTGTTGTTGCAGTAGTTGATTATTCAAGGAAATAGACTCTGAAATAAACTCTGTAAGCTTGGGGTCATCTTCATGCATCTCTTGCATAATCTGTATTTGTTTCTCTTTTTTGGCCAAGATTTTCTGATATCTAATCTGCATTTGCTGAAAATCTTGCTGTAACTTTTCAAGTTTTATCTGTGCTTCACTGTTAGTATGAGCTTGTTGCAATTGTTGTTGCAGAACTTGCATTTGATCTTCTTTTTCATTTAATAATAGTCGTACCTCAGATGCTTTGTCAATAGTTGTGGAGGCATAAGCTCCTGTAATCTAAGATAATTTAGTAAGATTTTCAGTAGGATCCGTTGTAGGATCTTTCCATAAGACATCCAATTGTTCTGCATCAGTAGAGAGCACACTTTCTAATTTCCTCTTTTTCCTTTGCTTCCTTACTACTACTTTATGTTGTGGGCTATAAAATATGTCCAGAGGAGGAATTTGCTCTATTTTAAGTACAAGCTCAGAGGAGGGAGTAATAAGTATATGTTCTGTTTCTGTGACATTGCCACTTATTTCTGTAACCAAACCTTTTGCTATCTGTACAAGAGTTTGTATTGTTTGTCCTTCAACATTAATCAAATCATTAAATGTTTCCCATTCTTTATCTAACTGAGTGCTGATGGATGGTTGTTGTACATTAAGAGGTGGAAGATTCAACTGTGGAGTGGTTGAAGTCTATTGTTGTGAAAGCTCTTTTGATTGAGCTGTATCCTTCACTGAGCCTTCACTTTTATCATTATCAGATTTTTTAGAACGTTCAGAAGTTTCTTTGCTAGACTTTGACTTAGACCTTTTCTGTATCTGAGCTGCCACTGAGATTGACACTAGGAGTTGGTTCCCTTGTGGGTTCCAAGCGCAAATTATCCAAAGGGATAGTGGTCAATCTTCTTTCTCTGTATATTTTAAACTCTTGAAATTCTTCTGGGGAGAACCATGTTTGAGCTAAATGCAAAATTTCTTTAAATGAACATTTTTCTTGAAACATATCATCAAAAAGATCTTCTTATTCAAAAAATACTCTTACTTTGACTGCAGTGGTGAAATCCTTGACAGCACCATATGGATCAAATAGCCTTCTTGGAAACTTAAAAAATTTTAAATATGTAATATTGTTTACTTTCTTAAACGCATGACCAACATCAAATAATGAGAATGCTCCACAGGATACAGGAAATTGTGGCCAGATGGCCTTGTTTTTATCCTTCAATTATTTTGTCAAACCTCCCTCTCCACAGGTTTGATATGCAATTTACCGAGCTACGAGTTTATCCGGAACATACAAGGGTAAAATATGAGGAGAAGAAAAACTTCCAAAAACCCTAACATAGGTAAACGATTCTTCTCCAAACCATCTGGCGACAGGGAGAATGTCTACTTCTGCTTCAGGGGAGAACCTTGGAGCATCCTTATTATACAACACTCTGTACAGAGGCAACATTATGCCATGGAAAATTTTGTAAAAATGAGGAATGAACTTTTATTCCCACAATTATTTGTGATAGACGTGAATGGGTGGGGGATCCTGAATTTTCCATTGCAAACCCATTAAAGGGAACTTAGAAACAAAGCAGATTGAATCCATAACATAGGCAGATAGATAAAAAGGAGGATAAATTCTCTGAGAGACAGTCCGTTTAGACCGGTAATTGAAAATAGCCGTGGTTAAGTTATCAGACAATATTTTAGCCCAATCCACAATGGTAGCGTTAATAGCAACATGCAATAGGGGAAGCCATTTAGGCAAAAACTTATTAATGTCAGGCTTTCCAAAAAGCCTACATAGCATAGCAGCAGCAAAACAATATGGAGAAGTGAGTGAACCAGTACTGTACATACCATGTTTATATTTTTTCAGTGGCGCATCTCTTCTGGACCATTCCTTGGTGCATTCTGCCAAATTTTCATTTTCCTTGGAAAATTTCTCCATAAATTGTTTGTTGTAAGTTGCCTGAGGCTCCGGAAAATGATACATAAGCCTCAAATCTTCTGGAGTAAATGAACCAATGAGCTCTTGATTTTGAGTTTTAAACTATTTGCCTGTAATATTAGTGCTATCTAGCACCCATTTGACCATGTCCGTATACAGAAGAATTCTAGGTCTTGCTGCTATCCGGTGCAGAAACGAACAAGCCAACTCTGTAAGAGAGGCTTCATAAGAATTACTTGAGCCTGCAGTAGCCGCAACATCCATTACTCTTGGGTTTTCTTCTTCAAGCAAATTAAACATACCCTCCCAAGTGGTGATACCAACATCTTTGTTGCAGGCAGTGTCTGCGTACAAGGATGCCATCTCTTTACTTTCAGAACTCAGAGCTTTCTCTTTCTTTCCCATAATACTCTGAATATTGCTTTGTATAGTCTCCTGTTCTTCGCGCCTGTGGATTTACGAATTAAGTGAGAATAATGATATGAGAAAGGTGGCGGGATAGTTTTAAATGCTGAAGGCGTATGAAATATATTATTTTAACGTGAAATAACCTTTTAATCAAAACAAAATCCTTTTCATTAATAATTAACAATCCGTTCATTAATTTGACATCAAAGCGCATAACAGATATCGATTTATGGAAATATTTTCTTCGTACAATGAGCTTTAAGAATCTGTGATCATGCGATCTGCGATTTACTTTGCAATATCGCAAAATCACAATATCGCAAAATCGTAATATCGCAAATCGAAACTTTCGTATCATCGCAATATCACAAATCGCAACTTTCGCAAATTGCAATCTCGTAACATCGCGAAATCGCAATATCGCAAAATATCACATATGAAAAATATCCGTTAATATATTTTCTGCGATATGCGATTTGCGAAAAATATTTTAATGCATAGTTTTGGATCGCGTTATCGTAATTTATAAAATTCTGATTGCAAAGATATCTTTTACTCACTTACAATGGATGCAATATTTCTTCAAAGAAAGATTTTATTCTAATTTATCATAAACTTAAGTTTATTTAAAGATTTTCCAAAGAATTTTCTTAAGTTAATGATAGTAAATTTTATTGAAAATGAAAACAAACACCAATAAATTTTTTGGATTTTTAAACTAAGGGTCCCCACTTATTTAGTATTATTACTAATACTAAATAAGAAGGGGGGTTGTTGCTGGCCACAACAATTGACGATTCACTTGGAAGAACCAGTTATCTCTGCCTTTCTTTTGAATTTTCTAAACTTTTCAAAACAGAAATTTTTTCAAAAATCAAACTTTATTATAAAAAGACAAAGTACATTATGTTTTAATCTATAAATGATATTTCATTTCTTCTATTTTCAACTTTGACTATTCACTTCCTCAAGCTAGTCCTTGTATCTACATCAGTCATTACTTGGTTTATAAAGATAAAAACAAAAGGCTTCTCTGTAAATCAGTTTTAAATATGCTCATTTGTCGTAGGTAGAGCCACTGCTGCCAGGAAGCGTCTATAGCCTCGACAGGGTTACCTGTTACCCAGCAATGATCTTGTATACCACTTAGAGAAATATACAATTTTCAAAGAGAAATCCATATTCACACTTTTTATTTTCTTTTTTACCCTTAAAGAACAATGTCTTGGTTTGGTAGCCAATTTATGACAGTGCCATTCACTTGATTTATAACTTTGCTGAACAAGTTGGCTCGTGATGAGACCCCTTGCCTTTTGATTGCAATAATCTTGAGTCATTGCCCTGTTGTGGTATGCAGTATTGGCAAAGTCAGAAAGCTATAATATCTATGATCATGATAAGTCGGCTCGTGATGAGACCTCTTACTCTTTAAGTTAAAAGTGTATCATTGGATTATTCCTTGAACATTTGTAATTTTCTAAGTGGGGAGGAAGTGACTGTTTCCTTAAGATATTTCTGAATGACAATGATAGAGTTTTTTGGAAAGAAATTTTCTACAGAGAATCTTTATTTTGTTATAGATACCTTTCATTGAACTGATATAAAACATCTTCTTGCTAGAGGTCGATTTTTATCAAAATTTACAAAGTTGAAACTAATATCATTTCTAGATTCAAAGCTTTTAATTGTATGTTTGAATAATAATGATCAATATTCTAAAAAAGAATTCTATTTATAGAAGTGAAGAAATAAAATCTAAAACAAAGAATTTGTATCTTTTTTGTGAATTCCAAATGTAACCATTTAACAACTGGTTTTATTATGACAATAAAGAAAACTAATCTACAAAATAGAAGAATGATCTTCTAAGGAAAATATTTTTTAAGGATCTGTCCATTAACAGGTAAAGAATCTCTTTTCCCTATTAAATCCTGTAACATAAAAGTAGATGGATGTATGATCTCTACAATTTGGAAAGGACCAAGCCACATTTGCTGAAATTTTGTATGTTTTCCTTTTTCTTCATGAGCCTTGTCCCATTTTAAAACTAGATCTCCTATCTGAAAATCCTTTCTGGTTATCATGTTTGAATCAAAAGAAGCTTTAATTAATGCTTGATGATGAGCATGAGTTACTTTGGCCTTTTCTCGTTGTTCTTCTAGCTTATTTATTTCCATCTGCCTTAATTGTAAAGAAGAAGTTGGTTCTTCATCAATATATTGGACTAAGGCTAAAGAAGGGATTGTTAGATGAGTTGGAAGAACCACTTCTCTCCCATAAACTAAATTAAAGGGAGAAGTACCAATAGAAGCTTTCTGCGTTGTTCGATCTGCCCATAAAGCATATATTAAAGACTTATGCCAATTTTTATGATTTTGATCAATGGTTCACTTAATGATTCTAATTAAGTTTTTGTTTGTTGATTCAGCTAACCCATTTCCCTATGGATAATAATTGGAAAAATATTTAAGTTTAAAACCTCTCTTGAGCGTGAATTCAGTCATAGCATTACCAGAAAAATATGATGCATTATCAAACATTAAAGCAGAAGGTAAACCAAACCTGGTGATTATGAACTGATCTATAAACTCGATGATGTGTTCGGCATTAGCAGTCTTGAGAGGGACTGCTTCTACCCATTTCTTAAAATAATCAGTTGCTGTAATGATATACCTATGTTGTCTAGAAGAGTGAGGAACGATCTCACCTATTATGTCCAGTCCCCATTGATCAAAAGGCTACTCAATGTTGACTAGTTGTAATGGTAATGACGGTTTCTTTTGTCTTCCAGCTGCAGTTTGAAAAATTTGACATTTCCTCGCGTAGTTATGTGAATCTTTAAATAGTGCGGGCCAGTAATAACCTGCACGGAGGATCTTATGTGCAGTAGCATCTCCAACATAATGCCCACCTGCTGGCCCATCATGAAGTTCCTGCAAGACTTTTTTAGCTTCAGATTTATCAAGACATCTAAGAAGAACAGAATCATAATTCATTCTAAAAAGAACATCATTCACAAGCTAATATTGTTTAGCCTTCAACCTTAAAGCTCTTTTCTTGGTGTGATCAAGATTTGGAGGAGCATATCCATTCTTTAGATAAAATATGATATCAGCATATAATGATTCAACATCGTTTAGGCTTACCTCATATGTTTGTATCTCTTCAGATGGTTTTTCAGAAATAAGCGATGCTCCAGCTAGTATTTTGCAAAAACCTTGACCTCTTACAATATTTTCCGGTTTGATTTCTACATCATATTCTTGTAAGGTAGTAACCCAATTGGCTCTTTTCTCACCCACATCTTTTTGGACTAAAAGATTTCTTACCGCTGGAAGCGGTATTATGATTTTTGTATGGGTTTTAAGTAGAAAGGGTCTTAAATATTTAATTGCTTTGAAAACAGCATAAGCTTGTTTCTCCACATCTGAATAATTCAATTCAGCTCCTTGTAAATTTGAACTGAAAAAAGAAATTGGAGCTTCTGCTTTGTCCTGATTTGCTTGAGTGAGTATCGCAGCATAAGATTTATCAGAGGCAAATGTATACTAAATAAAAGGATCAGAAAAATTTGGAGTTGCTAAAGATGCAGCATTAATAATTTCTTGTTTGATCAGATTGAATGCTTCATATTCGTCTTTGCCCCATTTGAAGTTTGAATTTTTTTTAATCATTGCTTGCAAGGGTGATACAATTCTTGAAAAATCTAGCACAAATCTCTTTACAAAATTAATCTGGCCAAGAAAAGATTGCATAGCCTTCTTGTTGTGAGGTAGGGGTATTTTGGAAATTTCTTTGATTCTATCAGGATCAATATGAATTCCAGATTTTGATACTATGAATCGAAGAAGTTTTCCTTCACTTAATGCAAAAAAATATTTTTTCGGATTAAGTGAAATCCCATACCTTTGACAACGTTGGAAAATCTGCTTCAAATCCCTAAGATGATTGGTTCGTTTTTTAGAATATACAGTTATATCATCCAAGTAAATTATTACTGATTTGTTAACTAATCCCTTGAAAGCAATGTCCATGGCTCTTTGAAATGTGGCACCAGCATTGATCAGACCAAAAGGCATCTTTTGATATGCATAAGTGCCCCATTTGGTTCTGAATGTAGTTTTCAATTGATCATTAGGATGAACTAATACTTGGTTGTAGCCAAAGAAACCATTTAAGAAAGACATTAATTCTGATCCTGCAATTGCCTGTAATATTTGCTCCATAGGAGGCAAAGGAAAATTATCTTTTTGGCAGGCTTTATTAAAATTTTGAAAGTCAATACAAATTCTAATGTCTCCATTCTTCTTTCTAACAGGAACCATATTGGAAACCCATTTAGAATGTCGAATGGGAAAAATAATTTTGGCTTTCAATAACTTATTGAGTTTAGATTTGATTTGATTTTCTAGATTGGGATGGATCTTTCTCAACTTTTGTTGGACAGGTTTTTCATCATTTATCATTGGGATAGTATGTTGGATGATAGAAGTATCATAAGTTTTGAGTTCATCATAGTTCTAAGCAAAAACACTTTTATATTCTTTCAAAAGGCGAACATACGTTAATTTTTCTTCAGGAGCTAGGCCAAGGCCTAGATTGATATTCTGTGGTTTGGCGTCAGTTCCTAGATTTACTAATTCATAATTTAAAGTCGAACTTTGCAATTTTGAATTGGTAGATATTTTAAATCGATCTTTCAAATCATAAAGGTCTTCTAACTTGACTACTGACTTTGGCATAGCATTATTGGTGCTATCTTGGAGCAATTGTCTGTCATGCTGGTCTTCATCAATTATCTGATTGGTGTAAGATCCTTCAGATGTGAGAAAATTTACAATATCAGGATCATCATTGAAAATCCTCCAATTGGTAACGTTATCAGGAATCAAGTGTCTAAAGATTAATTCGATTGAAAATCGATCAGGACTAAAGTCTTCTACAGGAATAAGCTTGGAAGCTACATTAGCTAGGAGGTCTGAACTAGCATTCTGGATTCTGGGAATTGATGAAATATTAAATGCTATAGAGTGTTCGGTCAGATCTTGAACTAAAGATTGATAATTCTTTAAATGACTTGATAAACAATGTATAGTATTACGTACCTGTTTGATTACAATTTCAGAATCTCCGAAAACTTGTAGATATTTGATGTCTAATCCGATTACTTTGTATAATCCTTTGACTAAAGCCTCGTATTCTGCGGTGTTATTAGTGCAATCAAACTCAAGTCTGCAAGTTAGCATAATTTTGTTTCCCTCTGGACTAACCAATACGCATCCTGATCCTGCTCCTTCATTAGACTTAGAACCATCAAAAAATAATTTCCAAAATAAAGATTTATTTACAGGAGTATCTACAAAATTAATGCATTTAGAACTATCTGTTTGAGAAAAATTTTCTATTTGAGATAAAACAAAATGTTCTAAATAAGAAATAATCAACTGAGTAATTGCCGATGATATTACTGCTGTATGAAACTGGTTCATTCTCTTCTTCCAGTTTTGTTACTATGTATTTCTGATGCTTTTCTTGTTCAACCTTTATCTGATTTGGTTTACCATTGTAAGGAAGCCACATATGCGACCAATCAGTTGCGAAGTATCCATGAATTTTTTCTGACCAATCTCTGCTAAGAATTAAGCCATAAAATTCTGGAATATCTACAACTAAAATATCAATAACTTGACATACCTTTGGATTTGATGACAATCTTATGGTAACCTGATTTAATTCGCCAATCACTTATACTTGCGATCAATCTAACTGGACTATGCGTACAACAGATTTTTGTGGTTTAATGTTCAACTTTGCACATATTGATTTTGGTAGAATATTAGATGAAGCTCCAGAATCCACTAAACAATTATGCAAATTTTTATTGAAAACTTCATATGTAAGAAGAAATGGAGGAGTATGAGATCTCAACCTTCCTCCAATTAAAGCGATATTTTCAAGATCAATTTTACTAATCGTATTAGCTGGAGGTCTTCCCATCTCATTGGAAGCTTGAGAAATCACAGGATCAGGCAAAGGTTTTTCTGGTACAACATGTAATTCTTTCAAAAGTACCTTTTGTTGGTGTTTTAACTTGCTCAATTCATAAAACGTGATGTTAGCCCTAGTCTTCTTCATGTCTTATATGATATTATACTCCATTTCATCTAGAACAATCAATGTTCTTGATGGAGTTGATGAATCTGTGTGGACTGGGCTGGTTTGAATTGCTTTAGATGTCGTTTTCTTGGGTGCAACTTTATCCTTAGTCAATGAGCTTGCGCTCTTTGACTTAGGAGTAGGTTGGGGAGGATCAAGTTGATTTCTGCTTCGAGTGCTAACTGGGGATGCTTCTTGATCTTCCTCATCTAGGAGGATAAAATCCCACATACCTTATACTTCTACAACTTCTTCTTCATCGATAGCTTCTTCTGTAGCATCTTCTTCTTCTTCTTCTTCTTCTGATTTAGCATTAGTAATAGAATTTGGTGGTTTTTGATCAGTTGAAGGGTTTCTTCTAAAAGGTTTGAAAGACTTCTTAGAAGATGTTTCTGCCACTTGTTTTTTAATGTCAACCATTTCATTAGACATGGTTTTCAAAAATTTCTACAATCCTTCTAAATCAAATGGATCTTTTGATTTTTTTTTCTTGGGATCTTCCTTAAAAGTGACCTTCTTGGATTTTCGTTCTTCTATCGCATTTTTCTTATCTAAAGCAATGATACGTTTCTCTACCGCTATTGCTTCCTTCATGTTTTCTGCTAAAGTTGTTTTGTTAGCCCTATCAACAAAGATTGCTATGTTTGATGGTAAAGCAGAAATGTACCACTCACTTCGCACTTCTTCACTAGGCTTGGAAGTAGTAGGGATTTTATTTAACAATTTATTGAAACGCGAATTGAAATCCTTGACAAGTTCTTTTGAGTCAGCTCTAAGATTAGATAGGTCATTTATCAATGTCGCTGTAGATCTGTCATCACTAAATTTAGTCAAAAATTGATCTTGAAAGATATCTCAACTAGTGATGGATCCAGATGGTAATGAGAAATACCATGATCAAGCTACTCCTTGTAGGGTATAGGGAAAAATTCAGACAACAACATCTTCATTTATAACTCCATTTTGATTTATGGACAACATGAAATTGTTTATATGTTCTTCTGCTAGCATGCCTGCTTTAGGATTAAACTTAGGCAGCCATTTTTCAGGCTGTGCTGGTAATTGACTCAAGGGTGCAGGCATTAGGACTGCCCCTGGATTATTCCATGGAATTTGGGCCTTTGCTGAGCTAATAACAGAGGAAAATGCAGCAGATGATGTCTGTGATTGGGAAGATGAGGATATTATAATTTTAGATGATTGAGAAGGTGATGTGGAAGTTCTAGTGGAGTGGGGGACAATAGTCTGAAGTGGAGGGGTGGACAGTTGACTTCGCGGTGAAGAGGTTGAGATGGATGATGATGATGAAAGAGTCTCGCTATCAGACCCTTTAGGTGATTTCCTTGCTCTTTTTCTTGTAGGTAAAGATAATTCAGTTGGCTGAATGCCAAGCTTCTCACTCTGTAATCTGGTAAGAGGATGAGCAGGGTTATATTGCGAAGTCACACTGCCTTTAGATTTATCAGATCTTTGAGGTGATATTGAAAATCGCTGAAGTTTATGAATCAAAGATTCAACTTCAGGAGGTTCAATAGCAGATTCTTCTGAAAATTCAGGGTTTGTAGCAGTGTCTGTTCTTCCTTCGACTTCTGGCTCTAGATTTAAAATTTCTGAGTGCGATGGAGAAGTCGGGGGAGATGGTGAGGGTGATTTACTCTCAGAATGGTATTTATATTTTTATTTACTTGCCATTCATAGTTCGTGGCCCTCCTTCTAGCGCAAAATATGTTGAAGCCCCGAAAATTGGGTCTACAACAAGGGGGATACCCACCCGGTCCGGACCTTGGTTAGCAGCTCCTTTTCCATTTGGTGTAGTGGGTTCGACTGGGGATAATGGGACCAGTTTCCCAATATGTGTGTGTGTTTTGAGAATAGATATTTCCTTTCTAAAAAGGTTCCTAAGTGAAATGCTTTTATTCTATTTCTAATCTAATCATATGCAAATTGTATTCTAATTTTAACAGAAATATCTAATTCTAAACTAGCCCGGGATGTAATCTTTCTATTTATGCGATCTAAAATGATTTCGAATAACAATCGATAATAAAGATCATTCAACTGTTATAAGAAAAGAATTCAATAAAGATAAACCATTTCATATAAAAAGTTAGATGAAACAGTTGTGAAAAACATATCGCATAATAAGTTATTCATACATTAAGCATAAATAAATAGCTATCACCGTACAAAAGTGCCAAATGATAACTTAAGCATTCAAGCATCAATATATAAATAACTGAACATAAATATCACTTTAACACAGAAGCAGAAATAGTTAAGAGATAAAAGTACCATTTATAACTGGTTCTACTCATGAGCTAGAAGCAATAATGACTTATCTCTTCTTAATCCAACATCTACTAAGAGTACAGAAATGCAACATCAGTAGCACATATTAGACACAGATATCAATAAATCTCATTCCATTCATTCATCAAAACCTCCTCTGAGGGTGCAGAAGTGCATGTTTCGAGGATAAGTTTTTGACAAATTTCAGGACTCTTCTCTAAATGCATGAGAAGGGTTTTAATACTACTAACTAAATCTAATTATAGTTTATTACAAAAAATTTAGGATTCGGTTTAAATGACCGTCCTTTTTCTAGGCAAAAATAAAGTAAAACTAACACTAAATCTAAAACTAAAATTAACAACTAACTACTCTGATCTTTGAATTTGCAAGCATCCAGCATTGATTTGAGAAGAGGAGGCTGGCCGATTTCAGATTTTAACTGTCCCGAAAAAATGGAATCGAAAAGTGTTGGCGCGATCTTCTCAGCAGAATTAATAATGCAATTAAGAGCATTGCATTGACTGTGTGGTTTTACCAGACATGTCCAGTAAGAATCCCAATTTAACTTTGTCAATTCTTGAATTGATTTTTCCTTTTCTTCAGCTTTCTGTTTCCACTCTGTTTGCAATTGCTGTGCTTGTGGTAGGTATCCTGGAATAGTTTTTGAAATCAAATTAACTTTGTGAAAATTTTCATTTACACAATCAGTAATGTTGCTTGCTGCTGTAGATGCTTCCTCTGCTACTTTTTCTTCCTCTCTGATCTATGCATCCCAATTATTGAAGAGCATTTCTTTATGACTGTCATTGATGATTGGTGCTCCTGCTCTTTTTCCTTCCTCTGTCTTTTTCCATGCCAAAAAATTAGTAACTCTTTCATTAGTTAAATCATAATCATGTCGTAATTCTATGACATGATTAGTGATTTTATCACTTTCTTGACAAAAAGAGTTCCATTGTGAGATTTTCTGGCATAATATATCTTGTTGTTGCAGTAGTTGATTATTCAAGGAAATAGATTCTGAAATAAACTCTGTAAGCTTGGGGTCATCTTCATGCATCTCTTGCATAATCTGTATTTGTTTCTCTTTTTCGGCCAAGATTTTCTGATATCTGATCTGCATTTGCTGAAACTCTTGCTGTAAATTTTCAATTTTTATCTGTGCTTCACTGTTAGTATGAGCTTGTTGCAATTGTTGTTGCAGAACTTGTATTTGATCTTATTTTTCATTTAATAGTAGTCGTACCTCAGATGCTTTGTCAATAGTTGCAGAGGCATAAGCTCCTGTAATCTGAGATAATTTAGTAAGATTTTCAGTAGGATCCATAGTAGGATCTTTCCATAAGACATCCAATTATTCTGCATCAGTAGATAGCACACTTTCTAATTTCCTCTTTTTCCTTTACTTCCTTACTACTGCTTTATGTTGTGGGCTATAAAATATGTCCAGAGGAGGAATTTCCTCTATTTTAAGTACAAGCTCAGAGGAGGGAGTAATAGGTATATGTTCTGTTTCTGTGACATTGCCACTTATTTCTGTAACCAAACCTTTTGCTGTCTATACAGGAGTTTGTATGTTCTGTCCTTCAAAATTAATCAAATCATTAAATGCTTCCCATTCTTTATCTATCTGAGTGTTGATGGATGGTTGCTATACATTAAGAGGCCGAAGATTCAACTGTGGAGTGGTTGAAGTCTGTTGTTGTGAAAGCTCTTTTGATTGAGATGTATCCTTCACTGAGCCTTCACTTTTATCATTATCATATTTTTTAGAACGTTCAGAAGTTTCTTTGCCAGACTTTGACTTAGACCTTTCTGTATCTGAGCTGCCACTGAGACTGACACTAGGAGTTGGTTCCCTTGCGGGTTCCAAGCGCAAATTATCCAAGGGGATAGTGGTCAATCTTCCATTAGGAGAATTTTGAGGTCTAAAATGGGCCTCCTAAGGAAATAATAAAATAATAGTTAAACCAATAAAGTAATATTTATGAAATTGCAATTCACTTTTTGCACCACAATCCATGTAATCATAGTTAAATTCAATTCAAATGTTGTACCAAAATAAAATTAATAAAAAAATTGTATTGATGTGACTATAAATAAGAATGAGTTTTTCAAGAAAAAGTCATTATCATTGAACAACTAATGCATTTTTCCTTTGTACTTAAATAACTTAAAATAAAATATAAATATAAATTTATAAATTCTTAATTATATTATATGCTATTAATTAAAATTTATATTATTTAAATTGTATAATAACATGTAATTAATATACTATATAAGTATAATATAATATAATAAATGTATAGGGATATGCATTGTTTCTTTCAAGAAATATGAAATGACAATAATATATTTTAATTCAAAAAGTGTGAAATGACATTTATTATGAGTACTTTACTTTGACTTTAAAAGTACTTAGAGCACTACCATGGTTAACCATGAGTTTTTATCCACCATTGAGAATGTGACAAGTAAGTACCTTTAATTCAAGCAATTCCACATCAACCATTAGGGATGATGTCATCCCTTAAAATGTGATTGGTTCTCATAAAGTGAATTTTGATTGTACATTTTCCTTAGGAGGCCCATTTTAGACCTAAAAATTCCCCTAATGTTTCTCTGTATATTTTAAACTCTTGAAATTCTTCTGGGGAGAACCATGTTTGAGCTAAATGAAAAATTTCTTTAAATGAACATTTTTCTTGAAACATATCATCAAAAAGATCTTCTTCTCCAGAAAATACTCTTACTTTGACTGCAGTGGTGAAATCCTTGACAACACCATATGGATCAAATAGCCTTCTCAGAAACTTGAACAATTTTAAACATGTAATATTGTTTACTTCCTTAAACGCATGACCAACATCAAATAATGAAAATGCTCCGCAGAATACAGGAAATTGTGGCCAGATGGCCTTGTTTTTATCCTTCAATTATTTTGTCAAACCTCCCTCTCCACAGGTTTGATATGCAATTTCCCGAGCTACGAGTTTATCCGGAACATACAAGGGTAAAATATGAGGAGAAGTAAAACTTCCAAAAACCCTAACATAGGTAAACAATTCTTCTCCAAACCATCTTGCAACAGGGAGAATGTCTACTTCTGCTTCAGGGGAGAACCTTGGAGCATCCTTATTATACAACACTCTGTACAGAGGCAACATTATGCCATGGCAAATTTTGTAAAAATGAGGAATGAACTTTGATTCCCACAATTCTTTGTGATAGATGTGAATGGGTGGGGGATCCTAAATTGTCCATTGCCAACCCATTAAAGGGAACTTAGAAACAAAGCAGATTGAATCCATAACATAGGCAGATAGATAAAAAGGAGGATAAATCCTTTGAGAGACAGTCTGTTTAGACCGGTAATTGAAAATAGCCGTGGCTAAGTTATCAGACAATATTTTAGCCCAGTCCACAATGGTAGCATTAATAGCAGCATGTAATAGGGGAAGCCATTCAGGCAAAAACTTATTAATGTTAGGCTTTCCAAAAAGCCTACATAGCATAGCAACATCAAAACAATATGGAGAAGTGAGTGAACCAGTACTGTACATACCGTGTTTATCTTTCTTCAGTGGCTCATCTCTTCTGGACCATTCCTTGGTGCATTCCACCAAATTTTCATTTTCCTTGGAAAATTTTTCCATAAATTGTTTGTTGTAAGTTGCCTGAGGCTCCGGAAAATGATACATAAGCCTCAAATCTTCTGGAGTAAATGAACCGATGAGCTCTTGACTTTGAGTTTTAAACTATCTGTCCGTAATATCAGTGCTATCCAGCACCCATTTGACCATGTCCGTATACGGAATAATTCTAGGTCTTGCTGCTATCCGGTGCATAAACGAATAAGAAAACTATGTAAGAGAGGCTTTAGAAGAATTACTTGAGCTTGCAGTAGCCGCAACATCCATTACTCTTGGGTTTTCTTCTTCAAGAAAATTAAACATACCCTCCCAAGTGGTGATACCAGCATCTTTGTTGCAGGAAGTGTCTGCGTACAAGGATGCCATCTCTTTACTTTCAGAACTCAGAGCTTTCTCTTTCTTTCCCATAATACTCTGAATATTTCTTTGTATAGTCTCCTGTTCTTCGCGCCTGCGGTTTTACGAAATAAGTGAGAATAATGATATGATTATGAAAAGAGATCTTGGGGTATTGCCAAAATCCCCTTTCATGTAGAAATTTCGAACCTTGACCTGTGTGTTATGGCCCACGATTTGAACTAAAAAGTTCACTACGCAGTAATAAGATCGTTTTAAGAGGTTCAAACCATATACTCCACACCCAATCAATACGAGGTCTACGCAACATAGATCACTATTGAACAGTAATTATTCTCAATCACGATTTTTCCAGACTTAAGGAGAATCTTCCTTTAAGTTTTTAAATGCATGGGCTCCTCTTGCTCGGATTTATTGCAGATCAAAACTCACTCAACTTCTAAATGATTTCATTGGACTCACACACAACTTGCTCTAATACTTTTTAAGTGAGCAGAAAATAGCATTGATTTTCAATAGTGACGCACAACTACAAACAATGCACAACAATAGAAAACGGTTCCTTCGTAGATGGCACATAGGTGAATGTTCAAATACACAGAGATCTACAATCAAATCAATACGCGGCTATTTCATATTGAGTACAAACTATGATCCCCATGACGTCCTATTGGGCCTGCACATTTCCAAATGGCCGCCCTCTTCAAATTGCAGATTACAATATATAAAAATTGACATAGCGTGGATCACGACAGATCAAAAATCTCCTCCTACACGTAATCAACGACTCCCTAGAATTGATTTAATGAATCCCTAAGACCTCATAAGGATCTCGATTCATGCTTATCTCAATGCAACGATCACGTCTTTGTATATTTTTGCTCCAGTTTTACCTTCCACAATGCTCGCTCTCCTTAAATCTAGAAATGATGTGGCTTCTAGATGCGATGCTAGTTGATGTCGATTGATGCTCCTGCATCAGACTCCCGAGGTAAAAAAATTTATGACCTCCTGGTCATATGCTTCTCCTGGTCCTTAGAAATTCTACCACTGCATTTCTTCAGTGGAACTGCCTTCATGATCTTCTGTGAGCTGCAACCAACCTCTGCAGTAACAGTCTTCCTCTGTTACACGATACCTCACCAAGCCCTCCTCACTTGGTCTTTTGGCATCCTTCTGGTTCTCTTCTCTGGAACCAATTGAGCACACCTTGCTCTTAGGTTGCTGCAAATCTTCTCACCTTTTGCTGCCGCCATCTGCACGACGGTAAGACCATAAACTCTCCAATTTTAACACAACTGTACCCCTTTCCCCTTCTGCTTGCATTCTTCTTCCTTCTCGCAAGAAATCCTTTCCCTACTCTGATACCACTTGATGAAAAGAGATCTTGGGGTATTGCCAAAATCCCCTTTCATGTAGAAATTTCGAACCTTGACCTGTGTGTTATGGCCCACGATCTGAACTAAAAAGTTCACTACGCAGTAATAAGATCATTTTAAGAGGTTCAAACCATATACTCCACACCCAATCAATACGAGGTTTGCGCAACACAGATCACAATTGAACAGTAATTATTCTCAATCACGATTTTTCTAGACTTAAGGAGCATCTTCGTTTAAGTTTTTAAATGCATGGGCTCCTCTTGCTCGAATTTATTGCAGATCAAAACTCACTCAACTTCTAAATGATTTCATTGGACTCACACACAACTTGCTCTAATACTTTTTAAGTGAGCAGAAAATAGCATTGATTTTCAATAGTGACGTACAACTACAAACAACGCACAACGACAGAAAACGGTTCCTTCGTAGATGGCACATAGGTGAATGTTCAAATACACAGAGATCTACAATCAAATCAATACACGGCTATTTCATATTGACTACAAACTATGACGCCCATGATGTCCTATTGGGCCTGCACATTTCCAAATGGCTGCCCTCTTCAAATTGCAGATTAAAATATATAAAAATTGACATAGCGTGGATCACGACAGATCAAAAATATCCTCCTACACATAATCAACGACTCCCTAGAATTGATTTAATGAATCCCTAAGACCTCGTAAGGATCTCGATTCATGCTTATCTCAATGCAACGATCACGTCTTTGTATATTTTTGCTCCAGTTTTACCTTCCACAAGGCTCGCTCTCCTTAAATCTAGAAATGATGTGGCTTCTAGATGCGATGCTAGTTGATGTCGATTGATGCTCCTGCATCATATGAGAAAGGCGACGGGATAGTTTTAAATGTTGAAGGCGTATGAAATATATTATTTTAACGTGAAATAACCTTTCAATCAAAACAAAATCCTTTTCATTAATAATTGACAATCCATTCATTAATTTGACATCAAAGCGCATAACGGATATCGATTTATGGAAATATTTTCTTCGTACAATGAGCTTTAAGAATCTGCGATCATGCGATCTGCGATTTACTTTGCAATATCGCAAAATCACAATATCGCAAAATCGCAATATCGCAAATCGGAACTTTCGTATCATCGCAATATCACAAATCGCAACTTTCGCAAATCGCAATCTCGTAACATTGCGAAATCGTAATATCACGAAATCACAATATCGCAAAATATCACATATGAAAAATATCCGTTAATATATTTTCTACGATATGCGATTTGCGAAAAACATTTTAATGCATAGTTTTGGATCGCGTTATCGTAATTTAGAAAATTATGCTTGCAAAAGATATCTTTTACTCACTTACAATAGATGTAATATTTCTTCAAAGAAAGATTTTATTCTAATTTATCATAAACTTAAGTTTATTTAAAGATTTTCCAAAGAATTTTCTTAAGTTAATGATAGTAAATTTTATTGAAAATGAAAACAAACACCAATAAATTTTTTGGATTTTTAAACTAAGGGTCCCCACTTATTTAGTATTATTACTAGTACTAAATAAGAAAGGGGGTTGTTGCTGGCCACAAAAAACTGATATGAAGAAGCACTGAGCTTTCTTTTTAAGGACCTTTTTCTAGCTCATAAAACTGAAAAAACCCCGAGTTGCCTTTGTCGGGCTCGCTAAACTACCACGACAGAGAGTAAGGAGACATTCTTTTCCTCTTTTTCAAAGATCTTTAAATAGAAAAAGTGACGGATTTTTCTCCGTGTGACTCGTTAAAATTCCACGGAGAGCACCGAGTTTTTCTTTGTTGGACTCGTTAAAAATTTCACAAAGGGTACTGAGTTTACTTCATCTCCTATTACTCATAAAAAAATGAGGTAGACGTCCATCGAACATAGATTTCTCACTTTTCCAGCTTCGATGGACTAACTCACGGAAAATGACTTGTTTGGGGCTTACTATTCTCCCTTTGTCGTGCCCGGTTATCAAGACATGACAAAGGTATCACAAGGAGTTGTCTTTTACGAAATTTTTCAGACTCTCTAAATATGAAAAATTCATCGAGGTTACTTGTCTAGACTCGTTAAACTTAATCAGACAGGGAATGGAGTTGTCTTTTACGACATTTTTCAGATTCTCTAAATCTGAAAAATTCACCGACTTTACTCGGCTGGACTCGTTAAACCTAATCAGATGGGGAAAAATTTGGAATTCATGGATAATACCTCTGTTACGTTTCAGAAAGGTCGATTTGGCAGAAAAAATATTGAACATGGCACTTCCCAGAAAACTCTTTCGCAGTTAGCCAAACCTTACCATCTATGAGTATTAGCCTTCATCTCCCAGTGTTCCTACATGTAATGTTCCAAATTTTTATGGAACATTAAATTTTGATAGGAGATGAATAAAATGGGTAGGGGACCCATTATTTGATTAATTAGAGAATAAAAATCCTCTAAATATGAAAGAGGATCATATTGGAGCTGGATTTCACACCTCCATGTGTGAAAGGAGGTTTTTGCATACATGCTTGGCCAAGGTTGACCAAGTCAAACTGCGTTGGCATGAGTTGGAAAGCACTATGTGGGACAACGTAGGAGGGAAGATTCTAGAGAGAGGAAACCCTAATTCGAATTAGGGCCCATGGAGGGAAGGCTCATTGTTTAAAAGAGGAGCAAGGTAGCCATTGAGATTATCTTCGATCATTTTACATTTGAGTCTTGAAGACTTGTTGCTTCCTCTTGCTGTTTAGCAGAGCTGCAGTGCCTTCGGGCATGAGGGAGTCCTGTTGAGAATTTCCTCTCCTTCTTGAGTAGCTCATGAAGGATTGCACTCCATTCCCCATATTCAAACATTCAGGCCATAGCTTCAGCGATCTACATTAGCGCAGTTTCTGCAGAAAATATTGTGCAGTGTTGCTGGGTGTTGCTGGGGAGGTTTCCACATACCATCCGAAGCTTGTTTTTAAGTGGAGAGAGGTTATATTCATTGGAGGATCAGAAAAGGTGGTTATTGAGCATATCCCACCATCCTTGGCATTAGGCCAACCACATTCCATCATTAGCAGCGTAGTCCCTTCAGTAGACAGCATTATTCAGAGAGGAGATTTGTTGTCAGGGATTGACAGTCACTTGGAGGAGAAGTCTTGGGTGAAAGGATCAACCTTTCACTTTAGATTTCTATTGGAGGAGGGTACTTCATTTTTTTCAGCCATTTTAGCCTTCTCCATGAATTTCTAGTTCTTGAGTTGCTGCTGCCCAGCAACTCCAACATTTCTGCAAAATGCCATTTTTGTATAGATTTCAGCCAATCCGTTTAGAGGATTGATGTTATGTATTTTCAAGGGTTGAGAGCTTTCTCCCCCACTTTATTTGAGCCTATCATTGCTATATCTTTCTATTTCTATCATTTATGCAGCATTTCCCCCTATAATTGTGCATTCATGGTCTATAGCTTTATTTATGTAGCTATTTATTTCACATTTACATGTACAGGTTTCTTGAGGCTTCTAGTGCCTTGCTTGAGTGATCATTTCCTCAAGGAGTTGTATATTTTATTGCTGCTATGATCTAATGTGATGAACATTGATTTCTCTGGCATTTCATGTGTATATGATTCACTGATATTTACTATTAGATGTATTTGTTATTGCTGTAGCTGCAATGTTGGGGTTATCTTAAGAGATTCCCAATCTTGTTGTATTTCCCTATTGGGGATATTTTCCTTTGACAATAACTCTATAGAAAAAGTATGATAGTGGGCCAGGTAGCCTCTGGAGCTCATCCTTCTTCATGAAGGTGACAAATCCAGTAAATTCCCCTTCAGTCTATCTTTGGAATAGATTTTCTTGTTGATTGACAATGTTTTTGAATAAGGAACATTACAGTGGTATCAGAGCATCGAACTGGTATATCCTGTGAGTTAGATTTCATAGGAGAATGATGAATATGAGACTGATCTAATCTATTTTTGGAATAAAGGAGAGCCTCCCTGAGGAGGAGGAGAAGAAAAGGGGAGAAGAGGAAGGTCCATGCACTTCCTATTCTCTTGAAGACTAGCATGGCAGATGCTTGGATTTCTAGATCTTAAGAAAGTACCTGGGTGACTATAAACCCCATTCTGTAGCATTCAGGAGAACTACAACATTCTCACAGTATATTCAGTAGATGGAGAAGAGAAGGCGCTATGGAAAAGGAGAAATCAGAGGCAATAGGCTTCTATTGTCTACATTTGATGGGGTTACTTTAGCTAGAGCTTGGGGAAGAAGCTGGAGGCATTTCATTTGTTGCATCCAGTGGCAGAGAAAGAAGTAGTGGAGATGGTAGTGCTGCACATAGAGGAGGAAACCTCTGTTTGGTGGTTCAAACCCTTGGTCCATTCAAGGGTGAGTTATTTTGCAGTCTTTGCTCAAAGGTTGATCCAAACCTTTGATGGAGAAAGAACAAAGGAAGAGCAGCTCAGACCACCATGGGAGGAGGATTGCACCAACGCTGCTACAGATTTGGAGGAGTAGCCTTCTACATCTATGGATGAGGCAGCCATTTCATTATAAGAAAAAGCCATTGCATCCATACAAGAAGGTCTCAAGATCCACCAAGGTATGATTAAAGTTCCACTTTCTATTTCAGCAAACAATCTTAAGGATGGTGGAATTTCAAATGAGGAGGTCCCAGGATCAAATCACATGGCCAATTTAGGGCCTCATGTTTGCACTGCGCTGTGCAAAGGGTTCAAGGAGGAGAAGAACCCTCATCCTCGTACATATTTGATGAGTTGCATTCAGCCTTTAAGGTTGGAGTGTGAACCTTTGAGAGGATGAAGTAGACCATGACACCTCCATGAAGAATAATGAAACAATTTGTGAACCAGAGGAAGAGACAACTGCTACATCATTGGAGGAACCAGCAGTGCTGTTGAACATGGGTGGAGAGGAGACATCACCTCCATCACTTTTGGATCCTCATAGATCCAACATGGTCATGGGTGAGAGGCCTTTCCTAAGAGGTCTCCAAGGAGCTGCATTTCAAACTCTCATGAAATGCAAAGAGCAAGGATTGGTTTGGGAGGATGATAGCCCTCATGGGAGGAGTACCAAAGGAATGGAAAAGAGATGGCAGGATACTTGCATCATTGAGCAGCATAGAGTATGGATGCATGTTGTTGATACTCATATCATTCATTGTGTCTTCATCACGTGAGTTGTATGATGGAAGTATGGGAGGGCAGCAAAATACTTTGTTACTTTTCTTGGGAGAGCAAGGGAAGAATTGCTCTCATACTTTGCATGATGTTGCAGGAGGAGGAAATGACATTCTCTCCTTAGTTTTCGATGATAGAAAGGTACTTCCACTTTGGGAGATGCTTCTTATGTATTGCAGCATTATGAAAGATATCTTTGACAAGAGCATGTCAAATAATGGAGCTTGGTATTGATGAGAGCCTATGTGTATAGGCCAACAACGTTCTTTATTTGGAGCAATAACCAATGGATGAAGTGTGCTCAGTGGAAGTGTGGTGAATCCATAACCCACAAGTCCCAGGAAAATTTCATATTTTTTGCACTTTATAGACAAAGAGGAGGTGAAATGGATGAGGTAGTGGGAGAAGTCATCTATGATACATTCTTCCTAACTTGGATTTCCAAGCATGAGAAGAAGGGTCTTCTTGCTGCACTAGTTCATTCCTCTTCATGGGAGCATGCCAAACAACTATGGAAGGCTCATTCATGGATCCATACATCATATTACTCTCAGTATATGGTAAGAAATCTATTTTTACATTGGTTGATTTGCATACTCTTACCATTATTTTGTAGTGCATGGCTCTAAAAGAGGGCAAGCTTATCAGATTGCTCCATGAGCAAAAATTGGGCCAACTTGTATGATGGAGACAACCATATTTTATATGGCCTTGGGAAAGTGTTTTCTTTAATGTATGATTAGTTGATATACTCAGCCATTTGCTATTTATCAGTAGCTATCATGACATACATAGCTATTCATGTAACACAAAACAACTTGCCATGTGATTTTCTAAAGCAGCAGTTTGGAAAACTGCGCTGTCACCTTGGGAAAAATGTTGGTACATTCTTGCAACACATGAAACCTAAAAAAATTTCCTCATTGTATTTCTTATCATGAATTCCTTGCTGATATGGATTATATATGTATAAGAAGCATGATTATGAGAAAGGCACATGAGTTGGATGTATCTTTGAGTGAGAAAAACTCACATTTTTTGCAGTGCATGTTCTAAAGGGAATAGAGAGGAGGCATGGCTACAGCCACAT
Organism: Pinus albicaulis; assembly: GCA_034641835.2. NCBI lineage: Eukaryota > Viridiplantae > Streptophyta > Pinopsida > Pinales > Pinaceae > Pinus > Pinus albicaulis. The sequence continues at coordinate 43,843 of JAXQQM020072235.1, read as the reverse complement.
ATTCGCTTAATTGTGGGCTAAGCCATGGGCTTGGTAATGTTATCCATCCATTTTATTTATATGGCCAGGTGTTTGAACTTATGTTACTGATTCACTCATCTATTTACTATTTAGTAGTAGATGTGATATTTGTTGTTGTGCAATGCTTGCCATGTTATTTTCTGCAGCTGCAGTGGATGAGGTTGCATTATAACCCTATGAGGCATTGTTTGAACTTTATTTAAATGGTATAACCTACAGTAAACATTTCATGGGTGAATTCTATGGTGATATTGTCCTATTCATCATAGATGACATGTATTGGGCCAGCTAATGTTTCATTGATGGAGGAGAGATTCTTAGGGAATTAATCTTCATTTTTCCATTTGAAGGCAATACATTTGTAGCCCAGGATCAGCATACAATCCACACTTGTCACAATTGGGGGAGAGGATAGCATGGGGAAAGTTATAGTTCTTTCCATGATCAGATTTCAGACCACCTTCATTTCTGGAGCTCAAGGTGGAGGGTGATTTTTCCATGAGTTGTCTTGTTGGAGGGTAGCTTATTTTCATGATTCATGGCATGGGGATGAGATATTATTATGAGGGATGATTAGCCCCATTATATATCAGATCTCATGCCTCAAGGAGGCCCTTAGATAACTCTTTTTCCTTCATGGATACTTGTTTCTACATGATAGCTGTTTTGGGAGTGCTCACCCTAAGGCTAGATTGCATATGTTGGAGGGACAGTTGGAGACTTGATTGCTGATATGGCATCCCTTTTATTGAGGAGATCATTAAATAAGGATGCTAGAGGAGAAGGGTAGAAAGAAATTCAGTTCATCCTTGCAATTTCTTGAGGGAAAGAAATATTTTGAGAGGGGAGGACTGTAATGTTCCAAATTTTTATGAAACATTAAATTTTGATAGGAGATGAATAAAATGGGTAGGGGACCCATTATTTTATTAGTTAGAGAATAAAAATCCTCTAAGTATGAAAGAGGATCATATTGGAGCTGGATTTCACACCTCCATGTGTGAAAGGAGGTTTTTGCATACATGCTTGGCCAAGGTTGACCAAGTCAAACTACGTTGGCATGAGTTGGAAAGCACTATGTGGGACAATGTAGGAGGGAATATTCTAGAGAGAGGAAACCATAATTCGAAGTAGGGCCCATGGAGGGAAGGCTCATTGTTTAAAATAGGAGAAAGGAATCCATTGAGATTATCTTTGATCATTTTACATTTGAGTCTTGAAGACTTGTTGCTACCTCTTGCTGTTCAACAGAGCTGTAGTGCCTTCGGGCACGAGGGAGTCCTGTTGAGGATTTTATCTCCTTCTTGAGTATCTCATGAAGGATTGCACTCCATTCCCCATATTTAGGCATTCCGGCCATAGTTTTGGCCATCTACATCAGCGCAGTTTCTACAGCAGATATTGTGCAGTGTTGCTGGGGAGGTTTCCACATACCATCCGGAGCTTGGTTTTTAGTGGAGAGAGGTTATATTCATTGGAGGATCGGAAAAGGTGGTTATTGAGCATATCCCACCATCTTTGGCATCAGGCCAACCAAATTCCATCATTAGAAGTGCAGTCCCTTTAGTAGACAATGTTATTCAGAGAGGAGATTTGCTGTGAGGGATTGACAGTCACTTGGAGGAGAAGTCTTGGGTGAAAGGATTAGCCTTTCACTTCAGATTTCCATTGGAGGAGGGTTCTTCATTTGTTGCATCCATTTCAGCCTTCTCCATGTATTTCCAGTTCTTGAGTTGCTGCTGCCCAGCAACTCCGGCATTTCTGCAAAATGCCATTTTCGTATAGATTTCAGCCAATCCTTTTAGAGGATTGATGTTATGTATTTTCAAGGGTTGAGAGATTTCTCCCCCACTTTATTTGAGCCTATCATTGATATATATTTGTATTTATATCATTTATGCAACATTTCCCCCTATAACTGCACAGTCATGGTCTAGAGCTTTATTTATGCAGCTATGTATTTCACATTTACATGTACAGGTTTCTTGAGGCTTCTAGTGCCTTGCTTGAGTGATCATTTCCTCAAGGAGTTGTATATTTTATTGCTAATATGATCTAATCTGATGACCATTGAGTTCTGTGGCATTTCATGTGTATATTATTCACTGCTATTTACCATTATATGTATTTGTTATTGTTGTAGCTGCAATGCTAGGGTTATCTTAAGAGATTCCCAATCTTGTTGTATTTCCCTATTGGGGATATTGTCCTTTGAAAATCACTCTATAGACATAGTCTGATAGTGGGATAGGTAGCCTCTGGAGCTCATCCTTCTTCATGAAGGTGAAAAATCCAGTAAATGCCCCTTCCGTCTATCTCTAGAATAGATTTTCTTGTCGATTGACAATGTTTCTGAAAAAGGAACATTACACTACACCGGTAAAATCCTAACAAAATCTTTGGTGTTCATTAAGCCTCAGCTGCCTAGTACCCTGTTACAGTGCCTTCTATTTTTCAAGTAGATCTCGCTATCTACTACTCCTCTTATCAACCAAACCACTCATTATGCCAGAAATTATTTGTCGTCAGTTATCCCCATTTGCTCTTCATTATCTCCATCAAAAACAAAATCATTTGGTTTCCGTTTCGTATTGACTGATGTAGGACACCTCAGTGCCTGCTTTTCAACAGATCTCTTCCTATCGACTTCAACATATTATCTAGGAAGTTGATCCAGAAACCCATCAGTACCCGGATACTTGCAGACATTAGTGGCATGTACTCTTGTGTTTGATTAGGAGTCTTCATCATTGGCTCCTGATCGAATAATTCTACGAGTGTTCAACTTAAACTCTTTTTATTCACACTCGCTAGATTGTACTATGCATCTTAGGGACCATCATCATTATCGGTAGCCACCTTCGCGTCTGTTAACAGTTTTCATTATCGACTGGTAATCAGACGATTTCTCACATGTTCAATGACATCTCCTTCATTCACATGTTGATAAATATGAAATTTAAGTGAAGCGGCGTTCAAGACCTTGGGGCAAAGGTTACATCATTAAAGCTATGTTCCCTTCCTCGAGTTGCGATATTGTTTATGGAGACAACTTCTTTAGCCTGATCCTGTTATGACATACACTTCCACATTATGCTTATCGGTGGACAAATTCTTCATATCTCTATTCTAGAGAAATCATGTTGATTAGCTATTAAGCATGGGAATACCCGACTCAAGACAGATACTATATTTTCTGACATATGTTGTTGTTTCAGGTTTTCCTCAGTCTTTCAATCTCTTTATCTCTACTACACACATGATAAATTATTTTGGCCATCGTCTTCGTCTCTGACCTCACACTTTAGGGGGAATCTGTTACAGGTAAAAAAACCTCCTCATTAGCTCAGAGGAGAAGATAAATATGGAAGGAATACAAAGACCTAAACTAAACCTACTTCTGCCAAGGTAACACATCCCTATAATAGAAAAGGAGCGTTATAACACACCTGATCAATGAAAAGGCCGCGTTAGTGGCTAGGGAAATGCTCTGTTTAGACTAGAGGGTAGCGTTACCCATGTTTTGAGTTTGAAACAGGAAAATACCGTGGAGAATGATTTGAAATTCCAACTTTTTCTCATAGGAGAGTTAGTACAAAATGGAAACTACAAAGCACTAGTCTCTTATTGGGCCTTGCCAAAAACAATTGAACTCTCAAGGAATGAAAAAGCATGGGAAGTTGAGGAAACATCTTGGTTTTTTCTATTTAGAATTGGTGGAAGGGGAAAGGCAATGATTTCTCTCTCCATCTCCTATAAAATGGAGCTGAAGGCTCTTGGTTCAAGGTCGAAGGATTGTCAAAGTTTTGAATACTTGTGAAGTAGAGAATTATTGTTGTAGTGTGAAGGTTGAAACTCAAAGAGGTTCATTGAGAACTTGTTGATCAAGACATTACAACATCAAGAGATAGAGAGTGTTAGCCACCCATATTTTTCAACTATGACAGTTGGTGGCTAAATGGTCTTTGCAGCCTTCAAGAAACAAGTTTAAAATCCTGAAAATTGTTGGTACTTGAAGTCTGTTGATAAAAGTCCAAACTACTGTTGGTTCTACATACTCTCCCTCCTCTCTGCCTCTGATATACCATGAAAATCCTAATCAAAATGCTGCTGCATCCCCCTCCTTGTCCTCTCCCCTTCTTCCACCTTTCCTCCGTTTCTTCAACTCCCTTCTCGACCATAAAAAACCTCATCAAACCCTTTTATATCCCATATTCCCTCCATTAATCTCATTTCCTAAGGTTAAAAACCCACTTTTTGACCTATCGGAGCCTTTCTCCTCTTGCAAAAATCATTAAAAAACCATAGAAAAACATACATTTTCTATGCGTTGGGCTTTAGCCCCTCAGGCTAAGCCCCTTCTTTCTCTCCATTCATATGTCCCCCCGCCAGAACCGCGTGCTAAAGTCCGCAGGGCGCTTAACCCTCAGAAATAATTTATCACCCGAAAACATTGAAAACCTTTGTAAAAGGTAAAGTCGGGTTTATTTTATTTTTCCACCAAAGAAAATCATATTAAGGCTCCGCCATCGATCTGTCCCAAGGATCAACAGTGCGGAGTGTACCCGTCATCTGGTGGACCCCCCCCCTTTTCGCCGCGCTGTTTTTCATTCCCGCCTGTTTCGTGCCCGCACCACCTTTCGTCCGGAAACGGTTTTGTGCCGTCGGCCAGCGATCCCACACGCTGGCCGACACGTGTTCTCCACCTCACCCCCAAAACCGCTGTTCCGTGCCTTCTCCCCGCGCGTTAAACCTCGTCCTATGGCCGTGTAGCGGGATTCATCCCCGCCGTCGGATCTGGGCCCTCCCATCCGACGGTCCCCAGCGCGCTTTTCCGTTCGCTTTCTTAATAAACCCGCACGCCCGTTAAAGCTCTCCTGGGCTCTCAAAAAATTTCCATCTCACTCGCGATTCTACGATTTCAACTACCTTTTTATCCGCCTATCTTAGGCCTAGACACCTTTTCCGTCGATCGTCGGGGACCGCCCCCCGGCCGTCGACCGAGACACGACCGCCCGCCCGGACCTTCCATCCACCCGCACGCCCTCCGATGCAGTTTGCCCATATAACGCAGGATTTCCTCATTTTTCTTGTTTTTTGTAGGTTTCGGGGCGCCGGACCACGAACCGCGGATGAGGCGGACGACTCCAATCCCTTCCTTGCTGTCCTGCACGATCATACGTGAGAAGACAGGGATATTAAGGAAGTCGGGCGCAGCTTGGTTGCCGGTATGTCCGTGGTAAGTTTAAAAGGCCGCCAATATCGCAGCGGAGAAAGAATGTTATTATATGAAGAATGAACTATGTTAAAGGAGCCAGAGAAGATGAAGTGGGATTACGGCTAAGACGGTTATCAAAAGCCTAATCCCCCGGTTCGAACATGGATTAAAGCAAACCCAAAAGGCTCTAAATACGTCCACCCCCCCCGCCATTTTATATGAATTGATTCGCAACCACTACGTTGCCACCTATTGCCTTAAAAGCCTGCGAAACAAGAGGAGGAATTTATTGAACAGACTATGATAAGTGCCTCGAACAAATCAAAGAAGACACGCACCGGATTTCAACGACAAAATGTCTGCAGAGCAACCCTAACAGTACGCAGAGCCTCAAAGGTCAATATAAGCTCTCCTCGAGCTTACTTCTTAAGTATAAACACATTAATGCAATGTAACACCTGTAGAATTTCTTCATCGAACCTCTCAGGATCAGGAATACATTAATTCTGCATTGATTGTGTTTGAGATCTTTTTTGGATCTCACCTCCTCATCCTTCTATAAATACCTTAATAGAAGATGAGTGAGGGGTTGGATTAGTTGGTTGTTAATGTAATTTCTGAAGCGCCGTAGCTATTTCTGAGTGGAAAACTCTTGACTGTAAATAGTGGTTTCATGGGCTCTTGGAGCTCTGCTTGTAACAGATAGGTTAGACTGTGAAAAGAGATGAATTAAAACACTGGATTTGAAGATTGTAACCGGTTTGAAGCAATCAATACAAGCTGATTTATGGGATCCTGGTCTATGCCGATGGTGATGTTATTCTCACTGTAACTTGTCATTTTATTTCTGTTTTCAATTTGTTTCATTTTCCACTATAAAGAACAGTTTAAACAGTGTTAGAGTTTGCTGTACACCAGTGACCTTCTCTGGCTGAAAAATCTCTATCCCAATGTTTTCTTATTACTGTGTTATTTAGAAATGATTTAATTCAGTCTAAGTACAGAGATGCTGGCGTTCCCTCATCTTTTTGTCACTGCTGAATGTTATTTTTAAATGTTACTTTCATATATGTTGTGTAAGGAATGAATTGAGGAAATCAAAGGTTAGCCCTGAGTCCCTTTCTTGTTTGCTCAACTATTTGTCTGTTTCCCTTAGGATGTGTCAAAAGCTAACTAGTTTCAAAGTACTTATCAGATCTTGGGCCATTCTGTGTTATCTCGGTGATTGTCTTGGAAGTAACTAAGTAAAGAAGAACTAAGATGAGGAGAAAGGTGAGCCCTGCCCACTAGTTTCTGCTCCAAAGGTTGCCTTCAAGTTTCCCTTTGTTTTTAATCTGTTTTCTATTAGAAGTGTATCAAAGGCTGGCTAGTTTCAAAGTACTTACCAGATCCTAGTTTGCTTCTATGTTTTCTTAAGTGCCTGGTCAAAGGCTGGCTAGTTTCAAAGTACTTACCAGATCCTGGGCTGCTCTTTGTTCTGCATCTGTTGATTCCCTTTCTTATTGTATCACCCCATTCCATAAATCAAACTTCAAAGAGATCCTTAGGCCTAGATGACTTGCCCCATAGATTACTCTTGAACCTGAATGTTTCAATTAAATTCCCTTATGACTCCATAGCCCAATGGATTGAAAACTTGCCATCATCTTTCTTTAGAATCAAAAACATTTTGTTTATTTAACTTCTCACCTTTTGACCTATTTGCATATAGTCTTTCCCGTCTGGAGACAGAAGCTGACTATGCTCAACCATCCAAAACAAAGCAAAACCCTTGGCCTTCATAACTAGCCTAATATCATTACCTTAAGCTTTTCAAAGACAATATCCATCTTTGCACATATTGGAGAGATCCCTCTCCGGATTCAGGAGGGCTAGATCCTAGAATCCCAAAGTTTGGTTGAAATGATGTTAACTCTGTGATCGGACTTTGCCAATCTTGCTTGTTACAGAGACCTAACAGAGAGATTGGAAGGCTGAGGAGGGCTTGGTACAACCGATTGTTGTAATCCTCCTTTTTATAAATCAATAGAACTGTATCTGTTTTGTCCATTTTATGTGTTGATATTGTCATTGTTATTCATTTACTTATATAACATGAGATGAATGGATTAGATGTGCATAGTTTAAATGTTTATCATATGTTAACTTAATTGATAAGAAATGTATGTTGTGGTAGATATTACACGAGTGCTTTGATTGATCACATGGTCGAGATTTGGAGCTAGTGAAGGAGGATCTCTGCTTCTCTGCTTAGCACTCTCCAAAATACTTCAAGATCATTAAAGAGGTAATCTTCCATCCTATTCCATCAAATTGTTTAAGTTGATATGAACATGTATGTATCTTCTTTGTGAACTATACAACTAATCTTACTGTCTACCTCGGGCACCGGAAAGCCCTGAGAGGGATATTCGAGAACCACCAACCCAAGCATTTTACCCTATAGCAATGCCAAAAGACATTATGGAGAAATTGGCCCTAGATATTGCTCATCCTTACCATGAATTGTATTCCTTCGATTCAGGAAGATTTCGTTGTTTGGGTCTTATTAAGGATTTGGCAGTTTCCCTTGAGCAAATCCGAGAAAATAATGTTTTGATGGATGTGGTGGTGGTTGATATACCACAAAGGTTTGGTATGTTGCTGTCTAGATCTTGGGGAGAGAATTTGAGAGGCACTTTGCAACTAGACTTCTCTTATGCCACCATCCCAGTTTTCGAACAATTGAGAAAGTTGCACCGGGAAATGAATATGAAGTACATGATAACTAGCAAGGAGAGGCCTAATAATGATCCAATAAATGTTGTACATACAGATTTAGAATCTTTCATTTTTTTTCAATGATAGTGGTTTGAATGATGTAGACAGTCCACTTGTAGAAGTAGAAGATGTTCCAGATATTTCTAATTGCATCAGAACAATTTTAGAGCAGGGAAAAGAGAATCTGCCAATTGCTTCATATTAGCCATCTAATAAGGCAGAGGAAAGTTTAAATCAGAATCAAGAAGTAGGCCGGACAGTTGAGACAAAACAACAACCAGAATTTCAACACTTGGAGGATGAAAATGGTCTATGGACCATGGATTTTGATGGTGCCTTGGGGAAAGACGGGGCAGACATTGGAATTTGGATCAGCAACCCTCTTCATCAGCCTGTTAAGGTTCCTAAGAGTGTTAGATTATGTTCATACAAACTGTCAATTTTGATTGTTCTAACAATGAGGCGGAATATGAAGCATTGATCACCGGTCTCAAGATCTTGAAAAATTTGGGCGCAAGAAGAATTTCAGTATATGGTGACTCCGAACTTGTGATAAAATAGGTGAAATAGGAATACTAGGCCAAGCATTGATGAATGAGAGCATACAAGAATGTTGTAATGGATATCCTAAAGATGTTTCTAGAATATAATTTGTGAGTAGTCCCAAGAAGTCAGAATCTCATGGCAGATTTGCTTGCTACAACAAAAAGAAATTTCAAAATCCTAATATTTTCTAACAGAAAATTTGAAATTCATGTGAAGCATCGGCCTACAGTTCCTGATAACTTTCAATATTGGAAAGAATTTTGGGATGATCAGCTAGTTAATAATTTTCTGCAAAATGAAGTTGAGTTCAAGAATTTTGCAATTGGAAAATTTTATGACAAGGATGATCAAGTCATCGAAGCAACTTAGGTTGATATACAAGAGCTGAAGGAAAACGATATTCCAAAAGGTCTCATATCTTTGGAATAATTGTTTGATCAAGATGATGTAGCGAGGAAGACAACATTGGTTCCTACAGAAAAAGGTGTGGAGGACGTAAACATCAAGACAACGAACAAGCCTAATATGGTTAAATTGTCTAAGTATTTATCTCCTGAGGTAAAAGACAAATATATTGATTTAATTTCTGAATTTTCTGATGTTTTTGCGTGGGATTATGTAGACTTGAAGGTCTATAATAAATATATCATACATCACATCATTCCAATTAAGCCTGATCAAAAGCCCTTTTGGAAAAAGTTTAGAAGGATCAACCCAAGGTTGCTGCCATCCATAGAAAAAGAAGTGAACAGGATCTACAAGTTAGGTATCATTTTTCCTATAAGGTTTTCTGATTGGATATCTAATTTAGTCCCTGTAAGAAAGAATATAGGGGAAATAAGGCTTTTCATAGACTTTAGAAATTTAAACAAGGTGTCACTAAAGGATAATTGCCCCCTTCCCAGAATGGATCACATCTTACACAGAGTGATTGGGGCTTCCCGAATGTCTTTTCTTGATGGATATTCAGGATACAATCATATTTTAGTACATGAGAAATATCAGGACAAAACTGCCTTCACTACACCTTGGGGTACGTTCAAATATGCAAATATTACATTTGGACTAAATCTCTGGTCCCATGACAATTGTTCTATTTTGCAGCTGAGCCACCAGGAACTAACATTTCTGGCGACTCCGCTGGGGAAGTTTAACCCAAAATCTCTGGTCCCATGACAATTGTTCTATTTTGCAGCTGAGCCACCAGGAACTAACATTTCTGGCGACTCGACTGGGGACTCTTACCTCAGAATCCTCATATATAAACATTTTGAGAGTAAAAAGCAGCCTTTCCAAGCACCACCAAAGAATGGTAATCACGATAAAACTTGTTTGGATCAGTGACAAACTAGGTCAATCCTAGGGTTCTTTTAAGTCTTTATCTAACCTTGGAAAATCAGCTAGCTTAGCCACAAGGATAGACTGTCTTTGTTTCTTAACCGTAGCTAAGTTTTGAGGCAAAGCTAGGACATTCTTTCAAGAAACCACAAATATAAACAATTCCGAAAATACCAAAAACATTGCAGATTGGTAGTGAAACACTAGTTTTGATACCTGTATACGACTTTGATGTGTTTTACTCTATACTCTTAGACAGAGTCTGGAAAGGGCCAGGTAGCCTCTGGATCTCATCCTCTTTTAAGGGGTGACACGTCTAGTGAATGCCCTTCCAGTCAATCTCTGGTTAGAGTTTGTTGTGTTTTGAGATATCCTTGAAGAAGAATGTTTCACAAACACTGTGGTGGACAGTGCATTCCTTTGAAAACACTCTGAACCTTCCACCTGGCGACTCCACCATCCTGAACAGACCTTAAGACTCCACTGGAAAGAACCCTTATCATTATAAAATCATTTCAAACTCAGTTAAAGGCCTGTAGGATTCGAATTGAGTAAACAGATTAGTTAACCGTCTAAAGATTGTCATATCTGGTTGAACTTTTGTTGTTTAGATTGGGTCTAATCCCTTAAACATTGTGGCTCCTAAAAAGATTCATACTAGAGCCCATCCTGACCCGGATCCTCCTGAAATAGTTGACAACCCTGAAAGAATTCTTAGGAAGTCTCCTAGGATACAATCCTCAAATATCTTCAGATCCCTCATAAGAGCCAATTCAGTCCCTGAAAAACTTTCAGCTCTTCATGAATCACAAATTGACTTGTTAAACCCATTCAGAACTAGGTCATTTGGTGATTTAGGTCAGTTAGATTCTGAGCCTACCCTTTCATCTCCCGAAACCAGTGGGACTCTTGGGAATAGAGAATCAACACCTCCTGATTTACATTTCATACATAATCTAGGTGCCTCTCACCCCAGGTCGACTCAGAGATTTACTGCTGTTCCATCCACTTCTGTTCATCCTTCATCCACTGTTCAAACCACTCCACTTCAACCCACACCTCCACTTGTAAACCCACCCCCACCACATATCATGGCAGCATGGTATGCTCCCTTAGTCCTTCCTGTACCATTAGTAAATCTTCCACAGGACTATCAGTCTAAAATTCCATTATATGATGCTAATAATACCACAACAGCATCTCAACATGTGGACAAGATGAATGACTACTTTGACAGAAATGAAATTGATAGTGAATCTGTCAAAATAAGATTGTTTGCTCAAAGTTTGGGGGGAGATGTGAGAAAATGGTTTAAAGGATTAACCCCCCATAGTATCAACGACCTTCAAGCCTTCCATCAAACATTTCTAAACAAATGGAAAGTAAGGAAAAACCCTCTCCAAGTCCTTGCTGACTATAACAATCTCCATAGGAACCCTGGGGAAAGTGTGCAAGCTTATTGTACTAGATTCAACAGTGTGTATAATGCACTTTCCCCTGAACTGAAACCTCCTCAGGGATCAGCCTTAAACAAATTTCCTGAAGGGTTTGATCCAGACATGACATATTCACTCAGAGAAAGAGTATTTGCAACCCTTGAAGATATGCAAAGAGGTGCCCTTTCTGTAGAGGTGAACCTTATGGAGAAAAGAGCAAGGATGAAAGCTGAAAAGAAAGTATCTTTTAGAGAGGAATCCACCCCTTCCACTTCAAGCTCAAAGATGGAAAGAATGATGGAAGAAATGATGAAGAAGATGAGAATTCTAGAGAGAGCACAAGCAAGTCTAAATCAAAATGCTCCTCAAAACAGAAATCAAAACCAGAATCAGAATTTTAGACGAAATCAGCCTCCTAACAGACCCAGGGAAGATGATCAGCAGATCATCCCCCCCTTCCATCAGAACTTTTTAAGTGAGGTTGAGCAAACAGATCAAATAACAGAGGAAGATGATATAAACTTGTTTGGGGTAGATGATGATGACTTTGAGGTTCATTATAATAATAAACAAGGTCTTTATACACCTTATGATGACAGAAGAGATGATGCTGAAAACAGCTACCACAACATGGAGAACGCTGTCATAGAACCTTTAAAGGAATATGAACTCAGAAGTAAGTCTAATCAACAAACACCCAACAATAAAACCTCTGACAATCCTTCTCAAAGCAGCGCTACACCCAAGTCTAAGACAATCAAACAAAAGGACAAAACGGTGGCTGTTGATTCTGGTAAAGATAAAGAGAAAGACACTCAAAACACCGAAAAACAGAGTGCAAACATTAGTAGTACTAACACCTCAGTTAGTACTCCTGCAAAAGTAATTGTTTCAACTGTAGATAAACCAAATCAGCAAGCTGTTTTTGCTGATAAAGTGGCAGTAAACAAGGCTGAAGTCAGTATTCTGAAGAATCAAAACCTTTTTAGCCTGGAACAGGAAATCTCAAAGATCAAAATCTCTGTTCCTTTGACTGAGTTAGCTGCCCAGCATGTATATAGGTCCAAAATTTTGAAGGCTTTGAACTTAGAAAATAATGAAGATACCCTCAATCTTAATGATGACCAACCAGAGCTTATTTTCGGTCCAAAGATTGAAGGAAAAGTCCAAGAAGGCCCTGTGCCTCCATTTTATGTAAGCTTAAACATTCATGACAAAATCCTGCATAATGCTATGCATGATTCAGGTGCTTCCCATAATTTAATGCCAAAAGCTGTAATGGAGAGCCTGGGTCTTGAAATTACCAGACCTTACAAAGACCTGTACTCCTTTGACTCAAGTAGGGTTAAGTGTCTAGGGTTGATTAAAGATCTCTATGTTAATCTAGCCCAAATTCCAGCCAAATGTTTAGTCATGGACGTTGTTGTGGCTGATGTTCCCCCAAAGTATGGAATGCTTTTATCAAGATCTTGGGGGGCTAAGTTACAGGGGACTATGCAAATGGACATGGCCTATGCAACCATCCCTGTCTTCAATCAAACTAGGAGGCTTTATAGAGAATCTCACATGCAATACACAGTAACAAGCCAGGAGCGGCCTCAAAACTCCCCACTCTATGCTATAAACACGAGCCTTGATTCTTTTATCATGTTCAACAATGAAACACTCACCGAACAAATTGTTTCGAAAGAATCCATGGCTGGAGTTAAAGAGGGGGGGCACAATATTGAAATGCCGAAACGGTCTATTGTGTCTGAAGATCCTAGCAAACTTAACACAGATCTGGAAATCCAAGTTATCAATCCTGTGAACTCAAAACTTGACAGTCAGAAAGACAGTCCTCAACCCGATGAAAAACTTGAGGAATCAAATGATACAAAGTCCATTCATCAAACTGAAAATCTGCCTCTCTGGACTATGTATTTTGATGGGTCATGCACCAAAACAAATGCAGGTGCAGGTGTCTGGATCACTAACACTGAGAATAATCATACAGAATGTATCTCATGTAGATTAAACTTCCAGTGTTCCAACAACATAGCCTAATATGAATCCCTCCTCTTGGGCTTGTAGCTTTTGAAAAAACTAGGTGCCAAGAGGATCGATGTATATGGGGATTCTGAATTAATCATCAGGCAAGTCAATGGGGAGTACAATGAAAATCACCCCAAACTTAGGGCCTATAGGAATGATGTCATTGATCTTTTGAAAACATTTGAGGAGTACACCTTATCTTTTGTCCCAAGGAAGAAAAACATTGCAGCCCACAATTTAGCCTTTGCTGCTAGAACATGCCCAATGATATATGATGACACCTCTCAGATAAAATTCAGACCAGCTATCCCAGATAACAAGAAATATTGGCAGGTGTTTGATGGAGACAAACAAATAGAAGACTTCATGCAATTCAGAAATGAGTTTGAACTCCATAGTTCAGATTCAGACTATGAGACAGACTGCAGTAAAGAAAATTTTCTTGGTGAAGAAGAACCGTCTCCACAGCTGGTAAATATAAACCTTCAGACTATCACATCCACTCGCCAAGCAGAATTAAGTCCGAAATCTGAAACACAAGAAATAGAAACTCTGCATTCTGATAATGATAGTCTGCCCAAGGGTTTGGCCCCTCTAGAAGAACTGTTTGATTTTGATGACGTGGCCAAAAAACCAAAACAGGAACCTGTGGAAACTGAAGTGGAAGAATGCAATATAGGCAGTGAGAAAAAACCGAGATTGATTAAACTGTCTAAAACTTTACCAGCTCATATTAAACTTAAATATTTGGAGCTGTTTAAAGAATTTTCTGATGTTTTTGCATGGAGTTACGAAGATATTAAGTCCTATAACACCGAAATAATACAGCACAAAATCCCTCTTAAAGAAAACCAAAAACCATTCAAACAAAAACTGCGCCGAATCAACCCTATCCTGTTGCCATTGGTTAAGAAGGAAATTATGAAAATGCATGATGCTGGTATTATTGTCCCTATTAGATATTCTGAGTGGGTATCTAATCTAGTGTCAGTTAGGAAAAAGACTGGAGAAATCAGGCTTTGTATAGACTTCAGGAATTTAAACAAAGCTTCATTAAAGGATAACTACCCTTTGCCCAAGATGGATCATATTTTTCAAAAGGTGGTAGGGTCTAAAAGAATTTCTTTGCTAGATGGCTATTCAGGGTATAATCAAGTCTTAGTCCACCCTGATGATCAATTAAAGACAGCTTTTACTACACCCTGGGGCACTTTCATGTATGTAAAAATGCCTTTTGGTTTAATGAATGCTGGAGCAACCTTTCAGAGAGCCATGGACATAGCATTCTCGGAAGAATTAGGCTTCTTCATCATTATCTATCTTGATGATGTAAATGTGTTTTCAAAAACAGATGAAGAACACTTAGAACATTTAAGAAAAGTTTTCGAGAAGTGCAGAAGATTTGGGATATCTTTGAACCCCAAGAAAACCTTATTCGGACTCCAAGAAGGTAAGCTTCTTGGACATATCATTTCAGAAGAGGGCATAAAGATAGACCCCATGAGGGTTGAGGCCATATTGCAAATCTCTCATCCTCGAAATATCAAAGAGTTGCAGTCTTTCATAGGAAAGATTAACTTTTTAAGAAGGTTCATCCCAAACTTGGCTGAGCTCCTTAGGAATATCACAAACATGTTGAAAAGGGAGCAAGGGGTAAAATGGACCGCGGAGGCAAAGACATCCTTTGAACTGGTTAAACAGCGTGTAAAACACCGGTTCTCCTCGTCCCACGATTTCTCAAAAGTTTTTATATCTTCTCATTTGCATCGAACATACCTCATTTCTTTGTCATACTACTGGAGAAAATCCACAAGGACAAAGCCGGCCCATTGCATTCTTTAACAAGGCATTGAGGGATGCCCTTTAGATATAACATTATGGAAACGAGGCTTTGCTTTGGTAAAAGCCCTTCTTTTCGGGGGGTACCATCCTTCCCCCACACGTATTGCACTGGTCTCTGGTCGATTGTAAAGGACATTCTGACCCAGGATCCAGATGGTAAGAGAGGTAAGTGGATTGCTGTTATTCTTGAATATGATTTAGAGATCAAACCCACTAAGCTTATCAAAGGCCAGGGTCTAGCTAGGTTAATGGCTGAATCAAATTGTCAAGTCCTTGATATTAATGTGATTAATGCTTTGGATGACCAAGAATAATTCTCAACCCCCATTGTTGAAGATTATTTTGCGAATTATCCTTGGTATGCTGATATTATTTATGTTTTGCTTAATTTAAACACACCGCCTGGTTTATCCAAAAAAAGGCAAGATTCCTAAAGTTAAAAGCTGTAAACTATTGCATTATTGATAAATGTCTCTATTGGAAAAATGCTAGTGGTATATTGCTTAAATGTTTGCCTGAGTTTGATGCAGAGAAGATTAAGCAGGAATTCCATGAAGGAGAGTGTGGAGGCCATTTATACTGGAAGTCAACAGCCAACAAAATTTTGAGGGCTGGTTTCTATTGGCCTACTCTGTTTCCTGATGTACATAAACTGACAACCACTTGCCATAAATGCCAATTGTTTGAAGGCAAGAGAAAATTACTACCCCTTCCTATGCATCCAATTACTGTTGAAGCCCCTTTTCAACAGTGGGGACTTGACTTCATAGGAGAAATCCACCCATCATCTTCTGCTCAGCACCGGTGGATCCTCACTGCCACAGACTATTTCACTAAGTGGATAGAAGCCATTCCTTGTAGACAGACCAATGATTCAGTCATCATTAAATTTATAGAAACCAATATCCTTTCCAGATTTGGCTGTCCTACCAAGATCATCACAGATAATGCAGCAGCGTTTGGATCAAAGAAAATGGTTGAATTCTGTCATAAGTATCAAATAACATTGGGGCACTGCACAGCTTATTACCCTCAAGGTAATGGACTTGCAGAGTCTTCCAACAAAAGCTTAGTGAACATAATAAAGAAACTGTTGGAAGACAATAAGAAGTCTTGGCACACCAAGCTGGTTCATGCACTTTGGGCTGACAGATTGACTCTAAAGAAATCCATTGGAATGTCACCCTTCCAGCTTGTGTATGGTACAGAGGCAATTTTTCCCAGCAGTCTTGGTGTACCAGTTATGAAAATAATTCAAGAGTTGCAGACTGAAGAAAATGACATAATCAGAAGAATAAATCAGACCATTCATCTTCAGCAAACCAGAGAGGAAGTGTACAACAAAGCATTACAGAAACAAGACAATATCAAGAAAATATTTGACAGAAGAGCAAAGGCCAGCAATTTCAAAATTGGGGACAAAGTCTTAAAGTGGGACTCAAAGAGGGAAGACAAGGGAAAGCATGGTAAATTTGACAATCTATGGCTTGGCCCTTACTCCATTCATTCAGTTGCTGGGAACAATGCATTTTTCTTACAAGAACTGAATGGAGCAGAATTGTTTGGGGGTCCTGTCAATGGCAGGATGCTCAAGCATTATCTTTCTTAAAATTATTTCATGTTCCGAAGCCTTTTCACCTTTTTCATTGTAAATACTTCATCCATCATTGCATTTAAAGTTATAAAAAATCAAAAATACAAAAACAAAGAAAAAAAATGAAAAGAGGGCAGGAATGTAAAACAAGAAAGGAAAGGCCCCATGCCAAAAAAGAGAAATGGATCGGAAAGTGTGCAAGCTTAAATGCCACTCCTCTAAACACACTTCTAATTAGTCAAACTGTTTAATCTTGACTGATTAGCTTTCAATTTTCTGCTGATAGGGTAGCAAAGTGGATTTTCCAAACTGTTTAATCTTGGCTTATCAGTAGATAGAGTAGGGTAGAAATCAAGGTTCAAACAAACTCAAAATCTGAACCAAAGTTTCCAAAGAAATGACTCAAATCTACTCTAATTTCTGAGTCAAAGAAGAGACCTGGTTCTAATTCACTCAAAACTCGAACCAGAAGAGAAGCAAAGATAGCTCACTGAAAAGAAAGAACAGAGCTGTGAATATGAGGAAAGGCTATAATGAGAAAATTTTCAGATCTTAAGCCTTCTGTTTTGATTTCAAATTTTCTACAAATAATAATCTATGTGCAGCTTGTCTTTATGCCATAGATCATAGCAAGTCAAATAGTTCAATCTTGGCTTAGCTATTTTTAAATTTCTGTTGTAGAATTTAGAGAATGAAAGTTTGTTGGACTGTTTAATCCCAACAAACGGTAGAATAGGTAGAGGAATATCTGAACCCAACTGTTTAATCTGAGTTCAGGGAGAAATAAGGAGTAGAAGTAGATTAGATTTACTGCTTTCAAAAGAATAAAATGTTGTGTTAAGAGTTTGCCAATCCAAGTGCACTCTGATGAAGAAAAAATGCTAGATCAGTAGGATTGGGGTAGGTAGAAGTTGTATTGATGAAATTCATCTCTCTTTAATGACTGACCTTATTTTGTCCAGAAGAAAAGCAAGAGCGAGTGATCAGACACCAGACACCAGTCAGCATCCCAGAGAAATCAAGTCTGAATTCTTGATACCTTCAAGAAGGCACCATCCCCAAGTGGAGCCACTGTTAGCCACCCATATTTTTCAACTATGACAGTTGGTGGCTAAATGGTCTTTGCAGCCTTCAAGAAACAAGTTTAAAATCCTGAAAATTGTTGGTACTTGAAGTCTGTTGATAAAAGTCCAAACTACTGTTGGTTCTACATACTCTCCCTCCTCTCTGCCTCTGATATACCATGAAAATCCTAATCAAAATGCTGCTGCATCCCCCTCCTTGTCCTCTCCCCTTCTTCCACCTTTCCTCCGTTTCTTCAACTCCCTTCTCGACCATAAAAAACCTCATCAAACCCTTTTATATCCCATATTCCTCCATTAATCTCATTCCCCAAGGTCGAAAACCCACTTTTTCTACCTATCGGAGCCTTTCTCCTCTTGTGAAAATCATTAAAAAACCATGGAAAAACATACATTTTTCATGCGTTGGGCTTTAGCCCCTCAGGCTAAGCCCTTGCTTTCTCTTCCTCCATATGCCCCGTCGCCGGAACCATGTGCAGAAGTCCACCGGGCGCTTAAACCTCGGAAATAATTTATGGCCCGAAAACATTGAAAACCTTTGTAAAAGGCAAAAACGGGTTTGTTCTATTTTTCCAGCGAAGAAAATAATATTAAAACTCCGCCGTTGATCTGTCCCACGGATCAACGGTGCGGAGTGTCCCGTCAGCTGGTGGACCCCTCCCCCTCTTCCGCCGCGCTGTTTTCCTTTCCCACCGGTATGTGCCCGCACCACCTTTCGTCCGGAGGTGGTTTTGTGCCGTCGGCCAGCGATTCCACGCGCCGACTGACACGTGTTTTCCACCTCACCCCGAAAACCACTGTTCCGTGCCTTCTCCCCGCGCGTTAAACATTGTCCTATGACCCCGCAGCGGGATTTCTCCCCGCCGTCGGATCTGGGCCTTCCCATCCGACGGTCCCCATCGCCTTTTTCCGTTCGCTCTTTAATAAACCCGCACGCCCGTTAAAGCTCTCCTGGCGCTCTCAAAAATCGATCCCCACCGTTGATCTCTACGGATCAACGGCTCTCTTTTATCCGCCTGATTCTGTTGTACAGCCCACCTTTTCCCGTTGACTGTTCAAAATCGCTCCTGGACGTCGATCGCAATACGATCAACGGTTCCGATCTCTCCATCCACCCGCACGCCCTCCGATGCAGTTTGCCCATATAACGCAGGATTTCCTCATTTTTCTTGTTTTTTGCAGGTTTTCAAAGGGTTTTTCTTCGTATTCTACGAAATATGAAGGATGAGAGTGACGACTCCAATCCTCTCGGTTTGTCCAGGAAATTGATCATACGGAGAAGAACATGGATATTTACAAAGCTTCATGAGCTTTGGTTGCCGCATGTCCCTGCAAAGCTTGAAAAAGGCCGCCAATATCAGAGCGGAGAAAGAACAGTAGATTAAAAGAAGAATGAACCAGAGCAGTGGTTTTGTGAGAAGATGGGCGGGGATTACGGCTAAGACGGTTATCAAAAGCCTAATCCCCGGCTCCGAACATGGATTAAAGCAAAACCTAAAAGTGTTCGGCAGAAAGATTGCCTCCACCGCCATACTTCGAGGCGAATTGATTCCTCAACCACCACAGTGCCACCTATTGCCTCAGAAAGCTCAAACAGAGGATGAATTTATTGAACAAGATCAGATATTATGCCTCGAACAACCAAAGAAGTTATTACTGCACCGGATTTCAACGACAAAATGTCTGCAGAGCAACCCTAACAGTACGCAGAGCCTCAAAGGTCAATATAAGCTCTCCTCGAGCTTACTTCTTAAGTATAAACACATTAATGCAATGTAACACCTGTAGAATTTCTTCATCGAACCTCTTAGGATGAGGAATACATTAATTCTGCATTGATTGTGTTTGAGATCTTTTTTGGATCTCACATCCTCATCCTTCTATAAATACCTCAATAGAAGATGAGTGAGGGGTTGGATTAGTTGGTTGTTAATGTAATTGCTGAAGCGCCGTAGCTATTTCTGAGTGGAAAACTCTTGACTGTAAATAGTGGTTTCATGGGCTCTTGGAGCTCTGCTTGTAACAGATAGGTTAGACTGTGAAAAGAGATGAATTAAAACACTGGATTTGAAGATTGTAACCGGTTTGAAGCAATCAATACAAGCTGATTTATGGGATCCTGGTCTATGCCGATGGTGATGTTATTCTCACTGTAACTCGTCATTTTATTTCTGTTTTCAATTTTTTTCATCTTCTACTATAAAGAACAGTTTAAACAGTGTTAGAGTTTGCTGTACACCAGTGACCTTCTCTGGCTGAAAAATCTTTATCCCAATGTTTTCTTCTTATTGTGTTATTTAGAAATGATTTAATTCAGTCTAAGCACAGAGATGCTGGCGTTCCCTCATCTTTTCGTCACTGCTGAATGTTGTTTTTTTTAAATGTTACTTTCATATATGTTGTGTAAGGAATGAATTGAGGAAATCAAAGGTTAGCCCTGAGTCCCTTTCTTGTTTGCTCAACTATTTGTCTGTTTCCCTTAGGATGTGTCAAAAGCTAACTAGTTTCAAAGTACTTATCAGATCTTAGGCCATTCAGTGTCATCTTGGTGATTGTCTTGGAAGTAACTAAGTAAAAGAGAACTAAGATGAGGAGAAAGGTGAGCCCTGCCCACTAGTTTCTGCTCCAAAGGTTGCCTTCAAGTTTCCCTTTGTTTTTAATCTGTTTTCTATTAGAAGTATATCAAAGGCTGGATAGTTTCAAAGTACTTACCAGATCCTAGGTTTCTTCTATGTTTTCTTAAGTGCTTGGTCAAAGGCTGGCTAGTTTCAAAGTACTTACCAGATCCTGGGCTGCTCTTTGTTCTGCATCTGTTGATTCCCTTTCTTATTGTATCACCCCATTCCATAAATCAAACTTCAAAGAGATCCTTAGGCCTAGATGACTTGCCCCATAGATTACTCTTGAACCTGGATCTTTCAATTAAATTCCCTTATGACTCCATAGCCCAATGGATTGAAAACTTGCCATCATCTTTCTTTAGAATCAAAGCTTATTTTGTTTACTTGCAACTTCTCACCTTTGAACCTATTTGCATATAGATCTTTCCGTCTCAGACAACAACTATGTTCAACCATCTAAGAAAACCAAACAAAACCCTTGGCCTTCATAACTAGCCTAATACCATCACCCTAAACTTCAAAGACAATATCCATCTTTGTACATATTGGAGAGATCCCTCTCCGGATTCAGGAGGGCTAGATCCTAGAATCCCAAAGTTGGTTGAAATGATGTTAACTCTGTGATCGGACTTTGCCAATCTTGCTTGTTACAGAGACCTAACAGAGAGATTGGAAGGCTGAGGAGGGCTTGGTACAACCGATTGTTGTAATCCTCCTTTTTATAAATCAATAGAACTGTATCTGTTTTGTCCATTTTATGTGTTGATATTGTCATTGTTATTCAATTACTTATATAACATGAGATGAATGGATTAGATGTGCATAGTTTAAATGTTTATCATATGTTAACTTAATTGATAAGAAATGTATGTTGTGGTAGATATTACACGAGTGCTTTGATTGATCACATGGTCGAGATTTGGAGCTAGTGAAGGAGGATCTCTGCTTCTCTGCTTAGCGCTCTCCAAAATACTTCAAGATCATTAAAGAGGTAATCTTCCATCCTATTCCATCAAATTGTTTAAGTTGATATGAACATGTATGTATCTTCTTTGTGAACTATACAACTAATCTTACTGTCTACCTCGGGCACCGGAAAGCCCTGAGAGGGATATTCGAGAACCACCAACCCAAGCATTTTACCCTATAGCAATGCCAAAAGACATTATGGAGAAATTGGCCCTAGATATTGCTCATCCTTACCATGAATTGTATTCCTTCGATTCAGGAAGATTTCGTTGTTTGGGTCTTATTAAGGATTTGGCAGTTTCCCTTGAGCAAATCCGAGAAAATAATGTTTTGATGGATGTGGTGGTGGTTGATATACCACCAAGGTTTGGTATGTTGCTGTCTAGATCTTGGGGAGAGAATTTGAGAGGCACTTTGCAACTAGACTTCTCTTATGCCACCATCCCAGTTTTCGGACAATTGAGAAAGTTGCACCGGGAAATGAATATGAAGTACATGATAACTAGCAAGGAGAGGCCTAATAATGATCCAATAAATGTTGTACATACAGATTTAGAATCTTTCATTTTTTTTCAATGATAGTGGTTTGAATGATGTAGACAGTCCACTTGTAGAAGTAGAAGATGTTCCAGATATTTCTAATTGCATCAGAACAATTTTAGAGCAGGGAAAAGAGAATCTGCCAATTGCTTCATATTAGCCATCTAATAAGGCAGAGGAAAGTTTAAATCAGAATCAAGAAGTAGGCCGGACAGTTGAGACAAAACAACAACCAGAATTTCAACACTTGGAGGATGAACATGGTCTATGGACCATGGATTTTGATGGTGCCTTGGGGAAAGACGGGGCAGACATTGGAATTTGGATCAGCAACCCTCTTCATGAGCCTGTTAAGGTTCCTAAGAGTGTTAGATTATGTTCATACAAACTGTCAATTTTGATTGTTCTAACAATGAGGCGGAATATGAAGCATTGATCACCGGTCTCAAGATCTTGAAAAATTTGGGCGCAAGAAGAATTTCAGTATATGGTGACTCCGAACTTGTGATAAAATAGGTGAAATAGGAATACCAGGCCAAGCATCGATGAATGAGAGCATACAAGAATGTTGTACTGGATATCCTAAAGATGTTTCTAGAATATAATTTGTGAGTAGTCCCAAGAAGTCAGAATCTCATGGCAGATTTTCTTGCTACAACAACAAGAAATTTCAAAATCCTAATATTTTCTAACAGAAAATTTGAAATTCATGTGAAGCATCGGCCTACAGTTCCTGATAACTTTCAATATTGGAAAGAATTTTGGGATGATCAGCTAGTTAATAATTTTCTGCAAAATGAAGTTGAGTTCAAGAATTTTGCAATTGGAAAATTTTATGACAAGGATGATCAAGTCATCGAAGCAACTTAGGTTGATATACAAGAGCTGAAGGAAAACGATATTCCAAAAGGTCTCATATCTTTGGAATAATTGTTTGATCAAGATGATGTAGCGAGGAAGACAACATTGGTTCCTACAGAAAAAGGTGTGGAGGACGTAAACATCAAGACAACGAACAAGCCTAATATGGTTAAATTGTCTAAGTATTTATCTCCTGAGGTAAAAGACAAATATATTGATTTAATTTCTGAATTTTCTGATGTTTTTGCGTGGGATTATGTAGACTTGAAGGTCTATAATAAATATATCATACATCACATCATTCCAATTAAGCCTGATCAAAAGCCCTTTTGGAAAAAGTTTAGAAGGATCAACCCAAGGTTGCTGCCATCCATAGAAAAAGAAGTGAACAGGATCTACAAGTTAGGTATCATTTTTCCTATAAGGTTTTCTGATTGGATATCTAATTTAGTCCCTGTAAGAAAGAATATAGGGGAAATAAGGCTTTTCATAGACTTTAGAAATTTAAACAAGGTGTCACTAAAGGATAATTGCCCCCTTCCCAGAATGGATCACATCTTACACAGAGTGATTGGGGCTTCCCGAATGTCTTTTCTTGATGGATATTCAGGATACAATCATATTTTAGTACATGAGAAATATCAGGAAAAAACTGCCTTCACTACACCTTGGGGTACGTTCAAATATGCAAATATTCCATTTGGACTAAAGAATGTGGGGGCTACCTTTTAGCGTGCAACGGATATAGCATTTGCAGATGATAAAGATGTTCTTCTACTGTTATATTTAGATGATTTGACAACTTTCTCCCATTCTGATGATGAACACTTGTATCATTTAAGGATTGTTTTCATAAATGCAGGAAGTTCGGAATCTCACTTAATACGAAAAAGAGCCCTTTTTCCATGGAGGAGAGCAAACTTCTTGGTCACATCATCTCTAACGATGGAATCCGGATTGACCCTTCTCGGGTTGAGGCAATTTAGAAAATTGAATTTCCACATAACAAGAAATAAATTTAGGCTTTCAATGGTAAGATGAATTTCTTACGTAGATTTATTTCAAATTTGGTTTAACACCTTCAGGAAATGACCAACATGTTGAAAAAATACAGTGAAGTAAAGTGGTCTGAGGATGCTAATAATTCCTTTAACACGGAGAAATTTTCTTTGACTATTGCCCCTGTTTTAATAAGCCCAGATTGCACTATTGATTTTATTATATTCTCATTCACCTTTGAGCACACCATAGCTGCAGTATTAATGCAAAATAAGGACAAGATTGAACAACCCATTGCATTTTTCAGTCGAATTATCAGGGATGCATCTCTTCGGTACAATATCTTAGAGAAATAGGCTTTGTATTTGATAAAGGCGTTGAAAGATTTTCATGTATATATTTTACATTCTCATGCTTTGGCTTATGTCCCTAATGCAACAGTAAAATATTTTCTTATGCAGACAAATCCAGAAGGTAGAAGAGGGAAATGGATAGTATCTATGTTGGAATATGACCTCGAGATCAAGCCCACAAAGCTGATCAAAGGTCAAGGTTTAGAAAAGCTTATGACTGAGTCAAATATACATGTTTTAGATATAAATCTTATTACAACATTATCTGATGAAGAACATGATGCCACTTTGATACATGTATCTTATATGTTTCATTTGTTTGCTTGTTATTTTGATATAATATATGTTCTTCAACATTTGAATCCTCCTCCAGGAATGACTAAGAGTAAGGATAGGTCTTTAAAGTTGAAATCTTCTGAATACTACATTTTGGATACTGCCCTTTTTTGGAAAGGCCCAGGAGGTATGTTGCTGAATTGTTTAGTTGAGAGTGAAGCCTAAGAACTTATGAATGATTTTCATAAGCGAGACTGTGGGGGCCACCTTTTCTGGAAGACTGTGGATAATAAAGTATTGAGAGCGGGATACAATTGGCCAACTCTCTTTTCAGATTTGTACAAAAAAGTGATGAGTTTCCATGAGTGTCAAGTGTTTCAAGGTAAAATAAAAATTCTTCCATTACCTTTGCAGCCTATTTGAATTCATGCAATGTTTCAGCAACGGGCACTTGACTTCATCGGAGAGATTCATGCTACATCATCTTCACAACACAAATGGATATTGACAGCCACCGACTACTTCACCAAATGGATTGAAGCGATCCCAACAAGAAAAGCAACGAACCTAGTAATTATTCAGTTTTTTGTGACTAACATATTATCTCATTTTGGTTTCCCTCATAATAATATTACCGACAATGCGGTAGAATTGAAATCGACAATGATGGTTGATTTTTGTGAAAAATATAACATCAAGTTGGGGCACTCAACCACCTACTACCCACAAGGTAATGGCTTAGCAGAGTCCTCTAATAAATCCTTGATTAGTGTCATAAAGAAGATGCTGGAGACCAACACAAAGAACTGGCACAAAAAGCTTGTGAATGCCTTGTGGGTAGACATGGTGAGTAGTAAGAAGTGTATCACAATGTCCCATTTTTAGTTAGTTTATGGAATAGACATTGTTTTTCCTACATCACTTGCAGTCCCGGTCATGAAATTGTTGCAAGAAGCAAGAAGTGAGGAAAATGATGTATAGCGCCGGATCAATCAGATGATCCATCTTGAACATGTGAGAGATGAGGTATTTCAGAACACCTCAAAGCTTCATGAGAAGATAAAGAAGGTGTATGACTGAAATACCAAGGTAGATAAATTTAAGCTTGAAGATGTAGTCCTCCAGTGGGGTGCAAGGAACGAGGAAAAAGGGAAGCACGAAAAGTTTGAAAATATATGGAAAGGGCCCTACAAGATCTCACCTATTTGAGGACAAAATTATTTTCCACTACAAGAGATGAATGGAGAAGAATGTTTAGGAGGACCGGTCAACAATAGTCTCCTTAAGAATTATTATTCTTGATGTAGTTTTCATTCTCACTATCATTGTAAATATCAATTTAACTTTCCTGCAAAGTGTGAAGCAAAGAATCACCGAAGCTTGGGGCCCAAGGTGAAGGCTATAACGTTTCATTGGTTTTCTGGTGTTTTCAAAATTAAGTCAAGTCATTTTTTAGTCAATTTTAAAGTCATTTTTCAGTCAGTTTGAGTTTGTCACAAATCAGTTTAAGTTTTCAATTTTCAGTTAGTCTTTAGCTTTTGACTCCATGCCCAATGGATAGGCACTTGGTCTACGGTGTTCTTGGCACCTCCAAGGAGCTACCATCCCTAGTTGGAGCCAATGTTAGTGTCAGTATTTGAATCCTTCCACCAGTGATCAAATTAACTCTTTAATTTCATGTTAGGTGTCCCATTTAGAATTTTTTTGTCATTCCACTAGGTCATGCAAAAATTTGGTCTCTTGGTGCAGATTTTAATCAAGGTTCACTCTTTTCAAAAAATGTCATCTCAGCACTTGTTGGCTCATTTCATCACTATGTTGAGTGTCCATCATTCATGAGTCTTTACCACCTTATCATTCATGTCATCATGAAGTCCATTCAGTCAAGGTGTCCATTAGGTCTTAGAGTTTTAAAGGTACATTAAAACATCATTTCCATTGCATAAAAGACCAACAAGACTAAGGGTGACCAATAAATTCACTTTACCATGTAAATTTAAAATGTAATATGTATATTTTATTCCATTATGTAATTTTATGTTTTCTCAATATGTAATAAGTTCATGGTTCTAAGATAGCTTTCAACTCAAAGTTTCATATGTCAAGAAAAATCAGAAGTTTCAAAGTCTAAGTGTTCTCAATCTATCAAATGGTCAAACTCCAAAGATCAAAAGCAAAATTGAAAGGTAAAGGTTTCAAAATTTAAATTGAATGTGAAGAAGAGAAGTGGGTCCCAAAAGCAAATTCATCCAATACATCAAGTGTAAAAGCTCATCAAAAGGCAAAGAAGGTAATCATTTTCTCTCCAAACCATTGAGCTCCCACTCCCTCAGCTCAAAAATTTAGTTTGCAGTGTCAAAATACAAGTTTTTGGGTGGCGCTACACTCTTGGAGGCAAGGCATTGCGCTCTTGGAAAAGGCGTTGCGCTCCTGGAGAAGGCGATGTGCTCATGGAAGAGAGGAAATGCGATCCTACAACTGGTACTGTGCTCCTGCCCAGTTTCACTCACAACCTCTAAAACTTCGTGCAAGTGCTTCTAATCACCAAAAAATGGTTCCTCCACCTCATAACAAGTAAGAAACACCATTTTATTCCCTCCTAGAATTTCCCATTTGCAAATTTAAAGTGTTAAATTTATTATTCAAATTTGCAAATTTTTCAAGCTAAGAAACCCTAGCTTTCATTCCTACATCCCAAAATTGTTCCCTAGACCCTAAATTCCTTCCCCACATCACAATAAACCCTAATCCTATCCCTACATCACTAAAACCCTGTCCCCAAACTAGATTTCCCAAAACCCTAGCTCCTAGGCTGCAAATTCCTAGGTAGCTCTATTATCATACCTGTAATAAAATTCTAAATCCTATTTCCCTAAATGTTTTGATCCCATATCACTCCCCTAATTTCCCTAACCCCTTCCCTATTTCCCCAATTTTTCCTACTCCCATGTCAACTCCCTAAACCCATTTTCCACTCCCCTTTCCCTTCCCTAGGGTTTCAAAACTAAAAATACCATGGAGGAGGAAGACATAGATTTCATGGAGGAGGAGGACAGAGAGGAAAGAAGACCTCACAATGGAGGGAGAATTTTGAGGCTTGAGCCCACTAACACTAGAGAACCAATGGCCTCACCCATGACAATAACTTGTTTCAAATATGTTGGCTGCTTTTATATCTGTGAAATGGTTCAAAGAGTTCAACACTGCCCTGTTTTTAGCTGAATTTTCATCTCAAACCTTCAGGATAATTAGGTGACCCTTGCAGGTGTGACCTTCACCATATCCACAACTATAATTTTTGTTGCCACAGGGATACCTAATATGGGTGAAAAGTGTTTTAAATCCAAAGACCTGGATGACGAGTTTTATGAACCATTCATCAAACCAAGGTACACAAACGAGAGAAATAAAGTCTTCCCTTTCAGTTACCTTCTTGATAGGTATGCTTCCATGATGAAAATCATCATGAAGTACTTCTCTTGTAAAGGAAGGTTCTGCAGACTCTACACATACCTATCAAATTTCTTATGCACTTCACAAGAGTCAAATTTCTCAATATCCCATACTATTTTTTTAGGAGCATGGAAAAAATGGCCTACATAGTACAAAAGAGAGAATATGATCAGAAAATGAACATCCTCTTCCATCACTCATTGATAAAAATCATTGTACTCCATCATCTGAACCAGTTGAACATTTCATCGGATACTTTCATTGCCAATGATGTTTTCGCCACTCCACAAGCTCAGCATGCTGAAAACATCCCTCCTTCATCTCAGCCCACTGCATCTATTCCTCCATCAGCTTGACCTACTGGACCCATATCATCACCATCATTAGTATTTCAGAGTCAAATTGGGTCATCCAACACAGTTGTGGTCACAGACCCTAAAAATACCAAAGAGTTTGGGGAGAAAAAACAGGTGTAGACCTATCAGAGGGGACCTAGGTAGGTGTTTTCTCCACAGATTGTGGAAGGGGCCTTGCCTTCTTGATCAACAAAGTAGGTACATTGGGATGAGCATTAGAAAGAGGCAGTTTTGCATGAGGAATTCATGCAAGAGGATGAGGACCCTCATGATGAGGAAACAAAGTTTGTCCTAGTTGACTTGGATCAACAAGATGATCATGAGGCCTCAAGATTGATTGTCAAAGATAAGTATGCCCAAATTAGAGAACTACAAACTAATTTGTATAGAGCTCATTTTGTCATTTCATTTCTTGAGCAGGAGAATAAGCAAATGAAATATCAACAAGTACTTATGGAGCTAGAGCTGCTCAAAGAAAAAAGATGTATGGTCATGATGTCACTTGATGATATTCATCATGATGACATTCAAACTAGCACAACAAGACCTAAGACAAGAGGTCTTAAGAGAGCTCTACAACAATAGAATATTGAGGATGAAAAAATCACTTTTGAGGAGAGGATTGCCAAGGAGGTTAAAGATGATAGAGAGATATGGCTTGATAGGGTCAACCTCCACCTTGAGAAACTCCTCCATAAGGCAAAAAAGGATAACAAGATGCTCAGAAACATGTCTAACAGGTACATTACAAGAAACAAGGTCTGCAGCATTAAACTCAAGTAATTGCAGGAGAAACATAAGCAAACCCTAGCCAAGAAAAAGGGAGGAGACAATATTGACATACTTGTTGAGGCCTTTCTCATTACTTAGCATACTTCATCAGGCTTCCACAGAACAATTTAAAATAATTTTTTAGCAAAGTTTTTAAATTTTGTTTTTTTGCAAACTTTTGACAGTTTTAGCACAACTAGAATTCCAGGAGCGCAGTGCCCTAGGCATCGCGCTTCTTCTACAGGCCTTGTAAGATTCCCAAATTTTCATCACTTAATTGGAATATTAGAGTTCTTAATTTTCATAATTAATTAAGTAAATAAAAGGGTGGAAGGACCCATAAACCCCATAGATGAATAAAATCCACTTTTATTGTGTGAATGTGGGTTAGTTAGATAGTTGATCAGCATTATGGAGTTTTGGAGTAGCTTATTAATGAAAGAAGAGTGGAGATCATGAAGCATTGATGAGGAAGATGATGGAGATAGGGTAGGAATAAAAGTAAGATCATAGAGCAATAATGATGCAGTGATGGAGGAAGTGGTGCATTAAATGTACACATTATGGATGGAGTGGAGAGTAAATGCAGAGATGATGGAGATCATGGATAGACAACGCAGTCTTCATGGAGGCTAGTGGCCACATGTGCAGCACGGTAATGAGGTGTACTAAGGCTAGGGGAGGCTCACAAAGCATAAAATGAAGGTGAGGGCAACCATAGAAGGCATGATTCTGGATTTAGATATTTTTTGTCATTTTACATTTCTTTGCACACTTCAGTTGTTTAGATAAGTCTGTAGTGTTGTTTAGCACATGGGTGTTCCCGAGCGGGAATCCTACCCTTATCCACGGGGGACTTCAAGTTCCTACTCTAGAAAGGTTTCTTTGAGCAGCCATTCATCATATGACATTGGTGCCACATTTAGCCCCTCTCTTCAACACATACAGATTTAGGAATTACACATTCCCACTTGAGGGTTTGAGAGGAGGAAGGTAGTTTATATCATTTCAGCTAAGAATCTGGTGAAGGGATCATCCTTTCACCTTGTGCATTCATTTCAGTCTTCCAGGAGCAGAATTGTGACATTTTGCATCAGGCCATCATTCTACACCTCCAAGCAGCAGCAGTTCCCCTAGGAATTGTGCAGTCCCACCTTGTAGATCCAATGGAGGAGGGAAGTTCCAAGTATTTCAGCTTGGAATCCTATGAGGGATCATCCCCTCACTTTGGAGAGATTATTTCCATCAGCTGTGAGCTAAATTCCATCACCTAGTAGCAGGCTACATCTTCAACCCTCTTGACAGCACAATCCATTCCAGCAGTTGTGTATTCAATGACTGCAACTTGAGAGGAGGAAGGAGGAGCTAGATCTGAAGCTTCTAGCTTGGATATCAGGATAAGGGATCAACCCTTCATGCATTGAGTTGATCATGTATTATTGCAGCCATTATATCTTTTTATCATGCCATATATTTACATACCCAGCAGTCATATATTGCAAGCCATAGGAGGGTGATTTTCCAAGGTATGTCAATCTAGAAATCCTTCCTGGGTTATTCTGGGTTTTCATCATAGAGCCTAGATATGAAATCTCGACATCATATGAGCTCTGTAACAACCTGATCTATGCATCCCTTTTCATTCAACAATTATATTTCCAACATTTTCAACATGGATAACGTAGTATGGCCTCTAGAAAATCAACAGTTATGCAGTGCCTTAAGTGAGAGGACTTCAGGGTCACTCTAGTCATCTATGTCGGCTTGAGTGCTATTATTTTTTAGCACTGTTGTACATTGTATTCCACCTCCATATTAATAAAATGACTCAGCTGTTCTGTCTATTTTTATGGTGTATTTAGTTTATTTCCATATTATTGCAGTTTCCAGCTACTGTGTTTGGTATTATTGTCTTTTCCTATTTTGGGATATTACCTATGATACCACTGTAATATCCCAAAATGGGAAAGACAGGAATATAGAACATTTATAACATTTTAATCTAGGAAATAACCAGAATGTAAGCACAAAACTGTAAAATGCTGGAAATGTCGGAATATAACATCAAGACATTAAAACCTTAGCAGAAATAGCTAAGCCATATCATTATGTGTCAATAGAAAATGTAAGTACGTAGTGCTCCAGAAGGAATGCACTCAAGACACAAGATGGCTGAAATACACTACTGAAACCTAGCACTAGAAAGTATAAACCGCTGATTCTAGGAAGAAGATATATGTGCGAGAGGTTGCTGGAGTGCTCAGAATTATCTGGGATTTAAACCACATATTCTACCCAAAAAACCTAGAAATGGTTTGGCCAGATTTTGAGTTTATAATTTCGATCCTTTTTGGGTTACACACTGCACCCCTATTAGCTAAGTTACACACTCCCTGGAGATAATTGTTGATATGGGGATAAAAGAATGATCTATATGCTACAATAGCACCCACTCAACTCACTAATTGAAAGGCTAGTCCCTTCTCCCGATTCCCAAGCTCAAAACTTGGCCAAACCGTTTCTGGGTTTTTCTGGGTTTTTTGAGTAGAATCTGTGGTTAAAAGCCTGGATCATTCTGAGTACTCCAACAACCTCTGGCACATAGATATTCTTCCTAGCAACAGTAGTTTATACTTTCCAATGCTATGCTTCAGTAGTGTATTTCAACCATCTTGTGTCTTGAGTGAATTCTATTTGGAGCATTGTGTACTTACATTTTATGTTGACACATAATGATATGGCTCGACTGTTTCTGCTAATTTTTTAATGTCTTGATGTTATATTCCGACATTTCCAACATTTTACAATTTTGTGCTTACATTCTATTTATTGCCTAGATTTAAATGTTATAAATGTTCTATATTCCTGTCTTTTCCATTTTGGTATATTACAATGGTATCAAAGCATGATCTTTGGCTTAGCTTGTGCGCAATACATTTCATGACATCAGAAGAAGAATCAGAAAGTAGAGATCTACAATGACATAGGGACCAAGTTTTGCCACACTTCTCTTTAGATCTATGCAGGATATCTCCAAGGAGTTCAAAGAAATGAGAAGATAGGGGCAAAAATTAACCTCAAGAAGGTTTAGGAATGAGGAAGGTCCAAGCACTTCCTATTAGCAACAAAATAAACCGACAATGAATAGAGCTCCACAACACTCTACTATGTCCACTTTCTTTGCAGAAGAAGGTGAATGGCATGGAGATGGAGGCTACTTGGAGCATGAGACTCTGAGTAATTATTTTTAAGAGTACAAATCCCAGTCTAGAGCATTCAAGGAGAATCTAACTCTCTGACAATTTTTCCAGATCAAAGAAAACTGGAGACCCCGCAGCAGCAGAAGGAAAGGGAACATACAGAATAGAATATTCTTGCCTACATTTGATGGGTCATCCACAAGCACAACAAAGGCTTGGAGGAAGGAGTTAGATGCATTCTTCTAGCTACAACCAGTAGCAAAAAGAGAGGTTGTTGAGATTTCAGCACTGCACCTTGAGGGTGAAGCAAAGGATTGGTGGTTCAGCCATATTAAACATGCAAGAGTGACTGCTTATGTAGACTTCACTCAAAGGTTGATAAAAAAGTTTGATAGAAGAAAACTGGAGACACTTTACATAGGGACATTTCCCTACATTGATGAGGAAGTATGTGAGGAGAAAAGGGAAGATGTCAGCACTATCACTCTAGAAAAATAGCAACTATCACCACCACCAACTGCATAATTACTTGCATAATGAGAGGGAGAAATTGCATCTTTGCAAGATGGTCTTGAGCACTTGACATGGAGAGTCCCATGCATGATTCAGGGGATGCATGAGGAAGAGGAGGTAGATACCAGCACTGGTGTAGCAGTAGAGGAGCAGTCATCATCATCACCAACAATTAGCGAAGCCATTGCATTGGTGGGAGGAACTCTTGTAGCTTTGTAAGATGTTGACAAGTATCAGCTGATCCAAGGTTTGCAAACTTTCCTATCCCATATTATTTCAACACCTCAATTTGAGATTTGTGGGATCATGCCATCAGGTCAATTGCATGACCAAGGGTTAGAGCATATTACTAATTTGGAGCAGCAGACTATCATTGCCTAGATGACCCTTGACTTATTCAAGGAGGAGATGTATAGCTATCCTAGTCTTACATTGTTGAGCTACACACAACACTTTGTGTTGGAGTGGGAAGTTTTGGAGGATAG
Source organism: Pinus albicaulis (assembly GCA_034641835.2). Taxonomy (NCBI): domain Eukaryota; kingdom Viridiplantae; phylum Streptophyta; class Pinopsida; order Pinales; family Pinaceae; genus Pinus; species Pinus albicaulis. The sequence goes on along the minus strand of JAXQQM020072235.1, from coordinate 10,575 downwards.
GTTGAGCATAGTCCTAATCATCCAATGCAGGACTATGGGTTCAAAATTTTGAATGGGGAGGGACATGAGACAACAAATGCACCATCATGGAGATCAACAACACTGTCACTGATGATCAGATGAGTTGGGGGCCCAATTATTCTTGGAGAATTCCGATGACCGGTTCACTCATGAAGTATTTGATGGGAAGATGGTAGATGATAGATATCTTGTGATGGATAAAATATTCCATTATCATGATACAACCTTCTTGATGAGCATCTCATAGCTCAAAGAGAAGCTTCAACCTATAGCATATTCAGAACCTCATGGGTTCTACGGAGGCATCGGTGAGAGGTTATCATGGAGAGGCCAAAAGGAGGATGCACTTCAACATATCATGGAGTGAAAATATTGTCATCGGATTGTGGAGGATGGTATTCTCCCTTAGGTGGATACCGAATTGGAGCATGATAGGAGTAATCATCCACAGTTGGATGGATTGGTGAGGGTGATGAGCAAGTGTTTGAAAGGCTACTTGCATATCTATGACACGGGGCAGCAAGAAGCATGACTGCGCTAGTTACTGTTGAGAGAGTTTGGCCATCACATGACATGTCCTATGTCAATGGGTGTGTTATTGTTTGGGACATTGCATGGCACTCACATGATGTGGCAACGGGAGCTTGGTTATGTTGTTTTGATGTGACATTCTACATGTCAATCAATATATTGTTGCTCCATGATTTGCATTATGATGATGCAAGGTGGTAGAAAGAGTCATTGCTGCTTTGGTTACTCTTGCATGTTGATGATGTAGGATGGCAACATGAGGCCTTACTGTGTTGGCTTCTGTGAGGAGAGTATGGCCAATGTTAGCCATCTATAAATTCTGTTATACCTCATGATGGCTAATTAGTTTTCCTTTTTCAAGAAACAAATTTTATGCAAACTTTGTGAGTTTTTGAAACCTCAATATGTTCATTATCTTCAAAGAATCCCTCCACTGAAATCTTCATCAAATCCCTTCTAAGTTACCCTGCTAAGACAAAGAAGGAACTGTTTTCAAAGCTATTTTCCATCATTTCATAAGCCCCATTTCACCCATTTTCACTTATCCTAACTCATGATCTCTTTCCTCTAAAAATCCCCTTTTCTCCCTCATCCACTCTCCGTTTCCCTTAAAAACCCTTTAAAAAACTTGTAAAATCCATTTACTCAGTTAAATCATCTTTTTCTAACCTATTGGAACCTCAAAAAAGGCCCAAAAACCCACTTTTCAGGCCTATATCTGACATTTAAATGAACTATGCCTTAAGCCCCTTTGGGCTTAAGCCCTCAGCCCCTCTTCTTCATGTGACCCGAGACCCACGACCATTCGCTAAAGTCTAAAGCCCTTATCATCCATATTTTCTCCGCGCTATGGTTTTCCCTCGATAAAATCCCCACCTTTGATCTCATTGATCCAATGGTGATCGATTTTTTCCTCCACCATCCACCCTCCCGACCATCTTTATCCATTCACCTCCATGAGAATATCGGGACCGTTGATCCATTAGATCTAACGGTTTGTGCTATCTCGAAGATCCTAAACTCCGCCCGATAAAAATTTCACCCCCCAATTATGTTTCCCCCTGATATAATCCTAGTCATTGATTATTTTGATCCAATGGCGATCGGGCCTTCCTCCGCTCCATTCTCATTTTCCAATCACAACTTATTTTTTCTCCCCCCCCCGGCGATAAAATCCTGACTGTTGATCTCGTTAACCCAACGGTCATCTCTCTTTCGAATTTCACCAATCCTCTTGCCCCTTCATTTTTTTTTGCACGTCTGCGAGAATATATCCACCGTTGATCTGTTGGCAATATGATGCTGAGTGTTGTCCTTGATGGAAACTCTCTGAATGAAGATGAAGACATGAGCTTGTTGACATGTGTTTTCCTTGATGGCAAACCACCTGATGAAGTTATTCTTGATTTGATGGACTTGAAGGCAGTGAAGAAAGGAATTCAGCATGTGCTAAATCTATGATAAAAAGAGTATGTCTCAAGGCATACGCGGATATGTCAAGGGGAAGTCGCGTATGCATGCGGAAAAGAACGTGCCAAGACGCGTATGGGCAAAAGCGCTCATAAAGTGCAAAACCAGGGGTCACCACCATGGTATTGACCCATTGTATTGGGTAATGATTCGTCTAAATGACCCCGTCCAGGAATACCATCGGAAGTAATGTAGTTTTGGGCTCATGGTATTGCTTTGGCTCATGGTATTGAAAAAGGGTAAACCTATATAAGGAGAAGATTTTCATTATGCAAATCAGGAGTGTGGGTGCAAGATGTCTGAGCTTGAATGAATACTTCTCTCTGAAGTAGATCTGAATGGAAAGGGTTACACTTGAATGACAAATCTGAATATATGATGCACCAATGATGAAGAAGGGGATCTAGATCTGAAATGTGCTTGTATTTGCTAGATCTGTTTATGGAATGATTAGATCCAAGAAGAGGCGAACATCTGTCTGAAGTGAAGGGTTAAATATGTGTGAAGTATCTGTTCTGAAGAAATGCAATGACCTAAAATCTCTGAAGAACCATACGCTAGTTCGCCGAAGAGGAAGCGCGTATATACGCGGCTTCGCTGAAGGAAAAGCGCGTATGCGCAATTAAATTGGTTCTGTAATATGTACAGAAGTATACGCTGGAAGCGTGTATATACGCGACATCAGTGAAGTAAAAGCGCGTATGCAAACTAGGGTTTGCTGAAGTCTGTGGTAAGAAATGACTGATCTATTCTGCTGTATTGATGCTATCTGTATTCTACTGTTCTGAGTTGTCTGCATCAGTTTGGTTGTATGATTGAGCTTAAATGTATGAAGAGGGTCCAGTCTGAAAATATGATGAAACGTGGACTGCAAGTTGTGTTCTATTGAAGTTGTTGGATCCAGTGTGAAAATTGATGAAACGTGGTCCAAGGTGGTGCTGAGGGTTGTAGCCTTCAGTTAGGGGGTCGTAGCTCCCTTCCAGGAGAGGCTGGTAAACGAGAGCAGGGGGTCGTAGCTCCCTTCCAGGAGAGGCTGGTAAACGAGTCAGGGGGTTGGAGCTCCCTTCCAGGAGAGGCTGGTAAACGAGCGCAGGTGGGTGCCTGCGTGCTGGTCAAGTCTGCGCCAGCACATATGTTGTAAGATGTTTTTCTCTATAATAAAATATTGAAGGCTGAGCAACTGCAGCGGTGGTTTTCTCCCGACTTGGGTTTCCACCTAAAAATCCTGGTGTTCATGTGTGATGCTTTGTGTGATGGTTTATTCTGTTCTTACTGAACATGTTTACTGTTTATTGAATATCCGATGAATAAATGATGGAATGGTTTAAGTGAAGAATTAATGACATAATTAGTTCACTGTGTATACGCGAGTTTAATAAAGGGTATCCGCGTATATACGCGAGTCTTCTTCAGGAAAGTAGCGTATGGGTTTTGAAGTAAAGAAAAGTAAAAAGTTTTGAATATGCTGTAAATACTGATTCACCCCCCCTCTCAGTATTTTTCCCAACAATTGGTATCAGAGGAGGTTCTTCTGCAGAAGCTTGATCGCTTGAAGGAGATCCGTCGCAATGGGAAGTCAAGAAGGAGTGATGTATATAAATCCACCTCTATTCAATGGAAGCAATCTGATATTCTGGAAGGTACGAACAAAATCATATCTGCAAAGTCTTGGTGCAGATGTATGGGCAATCGTGGAAGAAGGTTATCAATACCCGGCAAGTATTCCTACTGATGCTGCTGAAAGAAAGAAGTATGAAATCAATGCCAAAGCAGTGAATGTCTTATTAGGAAGCATGTCTGAATCGGAATTTGCTAAAGTGATGCAGCTACATTCAGCAAAAGAAATATGGGACAAAATCATTCTGAGCTATGAAGGAGATACAAAGGTAAAAAGTGCAAAACTCCAAACTCTTAGAATTGAATATGAAAAATTGAAGATGCATAGTGATGAAAGTGTTGCCAGTTTCTTTCTTCGTCTAGATGATATTGTAAATCGGATGAGAAATTTGGGTGAAACCATAACCGATACTACTCTGGTGGAAAAAGTCTTAAGATCCTTGATTTCAAAATTTGACTCTAAAGTTTCAGCTATTGAAGAAAGGCAAGATCTGCAAACTCTTACTATTGTTCAATTACATGGTATTTTGACTGCTTTTGAAATGAGACAAGGAGGTCCTCCTCAAAACGAGAAGAGCGCTTTTAAGGTTTCTGAAATAAAGGGAGGTATTGAAAGATCGACTATACTGATCAGATGAAAGAAGCGAATTCATTGAGAAAAACTCAACTCTGTATGGAAGATTCAAAGGTAAGCTTCCTTTAAGTGTTTTGAGTGTGGAAAAGTTGATCATTATCTTCGCAAAATGTCCTTATAAAGGAAAAGAAGTAGTAAGAAGGAATAAGAACCGATCTAGCTCTAAGAAAAGTTACTATACTAATGAAGACAGTGATGGGTCATCTGATAATGAGGAAGAATGTGAAGAAGATCTTAGACTTCTCATGGCATTTGAACAAAAGGAAGAAAATGATACGTTTATGGATGCTCTAGAGGAAAATTATTTTCTTGAAGCGCTTGAAGAAGATCCGTCGCAATGGGAAGTCAAGAAGGAGTGATGTCTATAAAGCCACCTCTATTCAATGGAAGCAATCTGATATTCTGGAAGGTACGAACAAAAGCATATCTGCAAAGTCTTGGTGCAGATGTATGGGCAATCGTGGAAGAAGGCTATCAATATCCGACAAGTATTCCTACTGATGCAGCTGAAAGAAAGAAGTATGAAATCAATGCCAAAGCAGTGAATGTCTTATTGGGAAGCATGTCTGAATCAGAATTTGCTAAAGTGATGCGACTACATTCGGCAAAAGACATATGGGACAAAATCATTCTAAGCTATGAAGGAGACACAAAGGTAAAAAGTGCAAAACTCCAAACTCTTAGAATTGAATATGAAAATTTGAAGATGCATAGTGATGAGAGTGTTGCCAGTTTCTTTCTTCGTCTGGATGATATTGTGAATCGAATGATAAATTTGGGTGAAACCATAACTGATACTACTCTGGTTGAAAAGGTCTTAAGATCCTTGACTTCAAAATTTGACTCTAAAGTTTCAGCTATTGAAGAAAGGCAAGATCTGCAAACACTTACTATTGTTCAATTACATGGTACTCTGACTGCTTTTGAAATGAGACAAGGAGGTCCCTCTCAAATAAGAGAAGCTGCTTTCAAGGCATCTACAAAAGGAAAGGAAAAGGAAATTGTCAAAGAATCCAACTATATATCCGATGAAGAAGAAGCGAATTTCGTGAGAAAGCTCCAACTAGGTACTGGAAGATTCAAAGGTAAGCTTCCCTTCAAATGTTTTGAGTGTGGAAAAGTTGGTCACTATGCTGCTAAATGTCCTTATAGAGAAAAACTTGGTAAAGGGAAACAATTTTAAAAGAGAAAGAGTTATTATGCAAAAGAAGATGATGATGAAGTGTCCAGTGAAGATGAAGAATATTCTGACCAAGCTCTACAAGTACTCATGGCAAAGAAGGAAAAGAAGAAGGCCACTTGTAATACTCTTCGTTGTGCAAACAATAGTGAAGATAGTGAAAGTAAGGTTGTGAATCTACAAGAAGCTCTCAAGACTAAAGTTGAAGAACTACAAAGTTCATCTAATAAGCAAGAAACTATCTACAAAGAGATGATCTCTCAAATGGAAAAACAAATAGAAATGCTGAATGGACAGGTGGACAAGTATCAAAGGTTTCATACTTATGCATCCAATCGAATTAAAGAATTAGAAGCAGAAATCAAAAATCTAAATGCAGATCTCAAAAATTCAAGCAAGAAAAATGAAGGACTTGAAGCTGCAGTCATCTCTCTGCAAGAAGATCTAGAAGCATCAAGTAAGAAAAATGAGGAACCTCTACAATCATTTGAAAAGGAAGGCCTTGAAGCAGAAATCATATCTCTCAAAGAAGATCTGGAAAAATCAAATAAGAAGAATGAAGAGCTAGAACAAACATGTGAAGAAAACGAAAATTGGTTGAAAGAAGAGATCCTAAATCTGAAGGATCAAGTAGAAGATGGAAGAAGGAAAGAAAAAAGCATGACAAAGCAATGCCAAGCCTTGGAGGTTGAGGTAAACATTCTCAAAGGTAAATTAGAAGAAAAGGTTAAAATTTTGAGGTTTCAAGATAGTACTAACACTTTGAACAATATTCTAAGTAATCAAAGGTCTCCTGCTATCAAACTTGGTCTTGGTTTCCATGAAACTGTTAAAGGTGAATCTAGCTCACAAGGAAGTGCTAAAAATTCAGAGGATGTCAATGCAAAACCTGAAGTGTTGAAAGAAATAAAAGATCAACCAACAATCATGAATTCTCAAATGAATTCATTCAAAAACGTTGAATGTTTTAAATGTCATAATTATGGGCATGTTGCAGCAAATTGCAGGAGCAGATCATTTCAGCCACAAACAAACAGGTTCTACTCAGAAAGGTACTCTAGTTTCTTCAGGGGATATTGTTTCTCATGTAACATGTATGGACATAAAGCAGTTGATTGCAAAAGGAGAAAGATTAGAAATACTCATTATGATTCTTATGCTTATTTCTCTAGACACATGAGATGTTATTCTTGTAACAAGTATGGACATGTAGAAAAAGAATGCAGGTTGAACATATATGAGAAATTGGATAACTTCCAGCACACAAATAGAAAGTTCAAACAAATCTGGAAAAAGATGGAGGACCGATCAGAAACGTAGGGAATTTTGACCCTACTGCAGTCATCCGCTTCTGAAGCTTACTTCTCTGATTGATTGCAGGAATGATGTGGGATACATTATGAGATTTAGTAATGTATCATCACAGGGGGAGCAATGTATGATGTCTCTCATGATTGATTTGATTATTCTGGTTATATGTATCTCTAACAGAACATTTGATATGAAGAAGACAGGTACAGGAAGGACAAGTTCAGGGGGAGATAAAGGAATGTGAAAAATTTCTATGTTTCACTTTCCATACGCGGGTTCTATTCACAAAAGTCGCGTATACACGCGAGTTTCATCAGACACAGTCGCGTATGCATTGATGATAAGAGAATTTATCTGATAGCTGAAGATCTGGAGCAGAGGTCCAGGGGGAGCATCAGTCTGACTGCTGATGATTGCACTGTTAGCATTATTCTGGTTATACTCATGATAATGAAATGATACATGGGTATTTGTGTTGAAGATTATGGATGAAGCTTGGTTGCTTTATGATGAAGATCATTCGTTGTTGAGATGAAAGTCTTATAATTCAGAGATGAGGACAGATCATGCAGAGATTGTTGCTGATGACTTGCTGATGAAGGTGTTTCAGATTGCACAAGTTAAGGAAGAGCACTGATTTAGAGGGAGTAGCAGGTTGAATACTAATGATTGCATTGTTGGCAATATGACTGTTTATTATTTGGTTATTGTGATACTCATGCTCAAAATGATGATGACTTAGTACATGGTTTATTGTGATGAGACTTTGAGCCCTGGTTGTTGATAAGTATCTTTTGTACTCACACATGGTTGAGTTGGATGTCATTTGATTCAGAAATAAATCATGCAGAGTCTGTTACTATGGTTGAGAGATCTTTTGCCTTCATATGTTACTTCATGTTAAATCTTGAAGATCATGGTGATGTTGGACCACATGGATGATTGCTTGACACATATCTGAAGATGTTGTTCTGGTATGATAATCTCTCTTGGAAAGAATGTATTGATGCTGCACGGAATATGAAGACTTGGTTACTAATGCGCTTATGCTACCACCATTGGATGACGCTTGAAGACACAACTACACTGTTCTATCTATCTGTAGTCCAGGGAAGCAGTCAAATATCTCAGAAAGAAGCTGAACACTATCTTTTCCTCACAGAGGATCAGATCTGGTCAAAATATAGAAGATGGTAGTGGATACGCGGGTTTCCTGAAACACAGTCGCGTATATACGCGAGTTCCTGCACAGAAAACCGTGTATGTTTGGTTGCTGGCAATTTTTGGTTGGTTCAGCTCTCTTCAGCACAGCTGCAGTGCTATTTGGTATCTCTGATACTGTTTGGTATCTCTGGTGGTGTTCCAGTTCTCATAATTCTGTTTCTAATGTTTTGATGAAGATGCCTTGATGATTTGTTGGTGGAAGTTTTCAGGATGCACAAACTAAGGGGGAGCCTTAGTCATTTGGGAAAGATTGCTTGGTTGCACAGATTCAGGGGGAGCATTAGCGTTGCTAAGTATAATGCAGTGTTGGCATTATGATGGTTCTGAAATATGTTCTCTTTCTTGAGGACTTTCTGGTGTTGGTCTTAAAGTTATATTTGTAGTTTGATGAAAAGGTCATATAGAGATCCATGATGTAAAATTGTAATATTCAGTCATGTAAGGACTTGATAAATTTGTAAACCCACTTGGTTGGGTAGCTGAGTCAAATTTTGTAAACCCACTTGGTTGGGTAGCTGAGTTGAAATGTGTAAACCCACTTGGTTGGGTACTTGAGTCTCATATGTAAATTCACTTGGATGGATCTTTGATGTAAGTATGAGTCATTGGTGATAGGAAGTTCATAGAGTCATGTACTTTATTGAAAAATATGTTTGAAGATTCAGCATGAACTCAGGGGGAGCTTGGTCACTTCAGTATACATCAGATCTGCAGAACGCTTCTTCCACATGAGGAGAAAAGGAGGAGAGTATGTTGGTTTTTGATCCGCCCTTTGCCCTTGATGTCAAAGGGGGAGAGTGACATGGTGTTTGAATGAAGAGAAAGAATGGTGTCAAAAATGGAGAGAGTGACATGGTGTCATTGTATTCTTAATGTACCTATCTGTTGTGGTAACCAAACACCATCATGGTTGCCATCAAGTCCAAGGGGGGAGATTGTTGGCAATATGATGCTGAGTGTTGTCCTTGATGGCAAACCATTGAATGAAGATGAAGACATTGACATGTGTTGTCCTTGATGGCAAACCACCTGATGAATTTATTCTTGATTTGATGGACTTGAAGGCAGTGAAGAAAGGAATTCAGCATGTGCTAAATCTATGATAAAAAGAGTATGTCTCAAGGCATACGCGGATATGTCAAGGGGAAGTCGCGTATGCATGCGGAAAAGAACGTGCCAAGACGCGTATGGGCAAAAGCGCTCATAAAGTGCAAAACCAGGGGTCACCACCATGGTATTGACCCATTGTATTGGGTAATGATTCGTCTAATTGACCCCGTCCGGGAATACCATCGGAAGTAATGTTGTTTTGGCTCATGGTATTGAAAAAGGGGCTCATGGTATTGAAAAAGGATAAACCTATATAAAGAGATGAAATTCATTATGCAAATCATGAGCGTGGGTGCAAGATGTCTGAGCTTGAATGAATACTTCTCTCTGAAGTATATCTGAATGGAAAGGGTTACACTTGAATGATAAATCTGAATGTATGATGCACCAATGATGAAGAAGGGGATCTAGATCTGAATTGCCCTTGTATTTGCTAGATCTGATTATGGAAGGCTTAGATCGGTGATGAGGCGAGCATCAAGGCGAACATCTGTCTGAAGCAAAAGGGTAGATCTGAACTAAATATCTGATCTGATGAAGTATGCTGCTCTGTAATGATTGAAGATCTATACGCTACTTCGCCGCGAAGGAAGCGCGTATATACGCAGCTTCAGCGAAGAGAAAGCGCGTATGCGCAATAAAATATACACTGAGGTATACGCTGGTTTGTGTGGACGGAAGCGCGTATATACGCGACATCAGTGAAGTGAAAGCGCGTATGCAAACTAGGGTTTGCTGAAGCATGGGGTATGAAACATCTGATCTGTTCTGCTGTATTACTGCTATCTGATCTGTGTTGTCTGAATTGGTTAGTATCTGTTTGGTGATGTATGTTTGAGCTTAAAAGTATGGAATGGGTCCAGTCTGAAAATATGATGAAACGTGGCCTGCAAGTTGTGTTCTATTGAAGTTGTTGGATCCAGTGTGAAAATTGATGAAACGTGGTCCAAGGTGGTGCTGAGGGTTGTAGCCTTCAGTCAGGGGGTTGTAGCTCCCTTCCAGGTGAGGCTGGTAAACGAGATCGGGGGTCGTAGCTCCCTTCCAGGAGAGGCTGGTAAACGAGTCAGGGGGTTGGAGCTCCCTTCCAGGAGAGGCTGGTAAACGAGCACAGGTGGGTGCCTGCGTGCTGGTAGAGTCTGCACCGGCACATATGTTGTAAGATGTTTTCTCTATAATAAAATATTGAAGGCTGAGCAACTGCAGCGGTGGTTTTCTCCCGACTTGGGTTTCCACCTAAAAATCCTGGTGTTCATGTGTGATGCTTTGTGTGATATGTTAATGCATTAACTATACTACTTTATTCTCTGCTTATTGAATGTCATTGGATAAATGATGGAATGGTTTAAGTGAAGAATTAATGACATGATAAGTTCTCTTGTGTATACGAGTTTAATAAAGGGTATGCGTATATACGCTGGTACGCTTCGGGGAAATTCGCGTATGGGTTTTGAAGTAAAGAAAAGTAAAAGTTTTGAAT
>JAXQQM020065885.1:0-61819 GCA_034641835.2 Pinus albicaulis | reverse complement strand
TTTAACACCTAGCTACAAAATATCAAATATCTAACTACAAAATATTTAATACTAATAATTATTTCATTTTTATGATGACCAAATATATTTATAATAATATGAGTAATAAATATTTATATTAATATTTATAAAATTACTATAGATTAAATATGAGTAATAAATATTAATATTAATATTTATAAATATTAATATTAATAATATTAATATTTATAAATATTAATATTTATAAATATTAATATTAATAATATTAAAATATTTATAAATATTAATATTTATAAATATATATATTAATATTTAATAGTTCGATTTTCATGTAGCAGATCATGGCTATATCGGGTAGAAGGGAGGCCAACTATATCTATACGTGTTAACGAATTATGGAATTACATGGCCCATTTCCCATGTCACTCAATGATCACGGCTTATATACGACATGGAATTTCCGTGGAGGCCTTGGGATTATTTCATCAAATGCAATGAGAAGGTATTCGGCCCGATCAATTCACGTTTTGCAGCGTTCTTCCAGCCTGCCCTAACTTGGGAAGAATTGAAAGTTGTGAAACGTATTCATGGTGCCAAAAGGAGGAGTTGTTATCGTGTGATGAAAATTCACAATAAACTGCACAATAGATGTTATCGTTTTCTTGGTATTGGTGTCAGAAAGTTACAATTTCTTCAGACTGAAGGGCATCTTTTGAAGCACATTTTGAGAAGGGTGCACTCGCCTAATATCATATGGCTTTCTTGGCATGATTGTCCCTATTATTACTTGCCTTCATGGATTCCAACGAAGAATTTGAGGGTTTTGAAGGTGGAGGGGAAAGTATTAAAAAAGTTGTGGCAAGGCAGATCACAGGTAAATTGGAATTTGTTTGTTCTTTAGTAGTTGGTATTGCATCGCTGGAAATGATTTGTGACGGTTCTCTGGTTGAGAATCTTCCTCTTAAATATTTTTAACAATTTGAAGACATGATTATGCAGGAACCTTCTCAGTTGTAGGAGTTAGATATTTCTGGTATCCTCTCAAATATTTAAAAATCTACAGGGCAGTTGAAGCATCTCGAAAGGATTTCCTTTCAACATGTTTATTTCCAAAAATTGCTAGAAGAATTTTGCATCATATAAAACAAATTGGGTTTGAAGGGCGTGGAGAAAGTCAAGTTTCAATTTTTATATATTACCTGAGTGAACTCCACCGCCGACGCTTACAGTTCGAAATGCTGCAGAAATTCTTACGCCGCAGAAATGCTTATGCCGCAGTTGGCCTCCCTTCTACCCGATCTCCCTTGCTCTCTGCAGAATTAGAGCTGAGTTGTTTTAAAACAAATTTTGTTTATTTATATGCCGACGCTTACAGTTCGAAATGCTGCAGAAATTCTTACACCGCAGAAATGCTTATGCCGCAGTTGGCCTCCCTTCTACTCGATCTCCCTCGCTCTCCGCAGAATTAGAGCTGAGTTGTTTTAAAACAAATTTTTTTTATTTATACGATTCTTATAATTTATTTGTTAAGCCGACCCGAATTTTTTTTTATTTATTTTTTATTTTAATTTGAAATTTAAGCCGACAATAAGGTAAGCCAACATTAAGGACGTGACATACCTGACATCGGGGTCATATGGGGCTGTAGATGCGCCTCTCGGTGCAACTAGATTTCAATTGCAATGACAACTACTATTATTTGAGACATTGTGTCAAACAATGATATTTTCAATTGTCATACCAAACAATCCAGAAATCATAGATATATACGTAAATACATTTACTATACGATGCATTATTCATTGTAGAAATGTAAACATATCAATCTTCATTCCACTATAAATTAATACATATGTTCCATTTTTTTTTACTTCTTCATTCAAATTCAATATTAATTATATATATATATATATAACTTTTTAGATTTTCGAGAGTGACTCCAATCTTTTTTGGGCAATCTCTACCTAGTCGATTTTTTGTCTAGCTCTTTGAAATTATCCTCTGAATTGTATTAAGCTAACTAATAAAAGTAATGGTGTAAAAATTGATCCATTTTGTCTTCACAATTTGCCTAATCTTCCCAAATATTATATTTCTTCGATGTCTTACATGTCATTTGGTTAACATCAAATTTGATAGCTATAAAAGTAATATTTTAAAATATATATATATATATATATATATATATATATATATATATATATATATATATATATTTAATTACACAGTTCCCTTGTGCACCTTATTTTCTATTTTCTAAAGTAGTCCTTAATCTCCCACAACTATTAAATCTCTTCCACAACCATCAGCATATCTTTAGCACTCTATCAAGGTTTGTAGCAAAGTATAAAAAACAAAGAAATCTAATTTGGCTACCAATAATGAAAATTTGAGTTGTGTTTCCAATAAGTGTTTGCAACAGATCTTCCAAACAGTAGAGATTTTTTCATACAACGGTATTTGGAGAAAATGAATGACAAGCTCTACGAAAGATCACCTTACACTTCACTCCATAAAATTAATCGATATATGTATTGGATTATTATTATGATTTAAGAATAATAATATTATAATATTAATAGGGATGTTTATTTCATAATAAGGTTTTTAGAATTTTAATTCAATTATCAATAATTATTAGGTGTATTGTAGAGATTTAATTTCCATGGGCTATCCACAGAACAATGTTAGTAGTGATCGGGGATAGAGGGTTAAAATTTATCTGAAAAAGATAGTCATGTCATTTTTTCTTTTCAATTTAATTAAAAAAAATGTTAGGTCCATAAGTATTAAATTTTGTTTCCCTTAGATTATTATTTATGGCATTGAACTCTTATTCCTTATGATAACTTATTATGTTTTTCTTGTTACATGTTTTTTAAATGTACATATGTTTAATTCATATATCAATTCTTTTTATAATTAATAATAATAATAAAGTTATAATTTAGTTTATTTTTATGATTTTTTAAATTTTGGAAATGTGAGTGAGGTGGATCATGATGTAAGTGTCTTAATACCTATTATGAATTGATGCCTATCGACCAACCATTTAATTTATACGGTTGTGCTAATTTTAATAATTTAAAGAATGTTTGTAGGTCATTGTACATATAATGTCCTCCTAATTAAAATTGAAACAAAATAGCCATTAGTTTAGAAGTAGTAGAACATTGAATATGCAAAGTTGTACTAGTTTTCATAATTTAAGAAATGTTTGTAGACTTTTGTATATATGATATCTTCCTAAATTAAAAATGAAACAAAATAACCATTGGTTTAGAAGCACTAGAACACTTGTTGGAGTAATCTGGGCAAGGTCTAAGATCAAACCTTCTGGATGCCATTATAACACCTATACATACCAAGAACTTATGACTTAGCAAGAGTTGAGATGCTAGATAGACCAAAGAACTTATGACTTAGCAAGAGTTGAGATGCTAGATAGACCAAAGAATTGTGACTTAGCAAGAGTTGAGATGCTAGAGATATTAAGAACTTATGACTTAGCAAGAGCTAAGATGTCTAGAACCCAACCAAGTGGGATCTATGCCAAGGGTCACATTTTCCTTGATATTTATCACAACAAGTGGAACATGTCTCTTAAAATTGAACTCAATGAGAGAACAAGTTGTACTCCCAACAACTACCAAACACAATTACACATCAAGAGATTTTCAAAAATAAGAATTAGTTATATTATACTAACAATTATAACTCTCATAAGTTTTTAGTATACAATAGCTTTGAATATTTTGGTGAAAAAGGTCCCTCTCAAAGAAAATTTGTTTTTTCAAAATTTGTTCGTACAATAAAATCTAGGTGGGTGTCTCATTTTTAAATATTATTTGATGGTTAATTCATTATAATGTTTAATTTATTTTATCTTTCGTGGCAGGATCAATGCGACTCCCTAGCTCAGATGGCAGTGGTCACCACCTGGAATGAGACAACCAACAAGTGGCATCCATGAACCTTAAATTCTCTTGTTGGCATCCACAAGCCACGTACCCTGATCTCTCGTTTTTCCAATATGGAATTAAAATACCAAGGAATATGGCTTCTAGGTAGTTTCTTCCTTTGGTCATTCTCCTCAAGGTTCCCTCTATCTCCTCTGGCTCCAGCTGTGTGACGTTGGTCTTCTTCCACCCAACAATGAATAGTGAAAGAGGCAGGGGATGATGCCCTGGAAGAGGTAGAGGTCATGGAAATCCCCCCACCACATTTTATGAAGCTTTTGTCACTTCCCTCTTAGACCATGACATACTATATCCCATCAGAAGAGAGGTCCTCGATTTAGAGGAAGCAGAGACGAATAGAGGTCGCCCAATGCTATGGGCCCTCCTGAACCTCCTTGCTCACCAACTTAAGGAGACAGCTTAGGAGAAAGCGAAATCCACCATATGGATATCAGATCTCTATGCCTTCCAAATCCACTCCTCCTCCCTCAAGCGTCTAGCCAAAGACCTTAAAATCGATTTTTCCCCCAACATTTCATCCCCCTCCTCTCCCCCTCTCTCTCCCTCGTGCTCCCCTCCAGTGGGTCTGTCTTCACCTGTCACCAATGTTATGATGGCCCCTCCCCTATCCTCACGTACTATTTTTCCTCTGGTTTTGGATGCTCCCCTTCCCTCACCTCCCCATCCTAGTCCCTATGGTTGTTACATCTTGGAGGAAATTTCTATGGACTCTGACAATATGGAGGCTCGCTGCAACGCTCAAGTTCGATGTGGTTCCAACATGGCATCAATGCATTTACAATGCGGAAAGTGTTAATATCCCAAGTTCCATGGCGACTCATAGGTTGGTAAACTACGTACTAGTTTGGTTCATCAGTGACCATATCATAATTTCATTTTTGGTTTGGTTCGTGAAAATTTAGCACAGAGCCACTAGACTCATTGTTGAATTTTGTGTTCCCCATCAATATTTGTTTATAGCAACCTGTCACGGGGATGCTCGACTTATTGTTTTCTATTTTGATAACTATCAGGTCATGTGCAAACAATTTGAGATCTGGTTTCCCCTTCCAAGGGAAGATACTTCTAGATATTATCTATGGTTTCCTCACACAGAGGAAAAGGATGCTCTCATGGATGTAAACTATGTATTTTTTTTCCATGTTAATATAATGTAAATACACTTGCTTACAAACAAAAACAAAAAAAAAAATTAATAACATTAATGAGATGTTTACTTTAACTCAATATAAAATTAATATTAAAAAAAATAGGTTAAATGAGATTATTATTGTTTTTTAATTAATAGCAATAAAAATGATAAACTATATAAAAGCATTTAAAATAAATATTTTTATTATTTTTAGTAAATATATGTATTATTTTTAGAAAAAAATATAGAACATCTAACATGTAGTTACAGGTTTGTGATTGGGGAAACTAGACTAGTAGCACAAGTTTTTTGACTTAGGCCATATAACTTGTCCAAAATTAATAACACAGTTGCACAATATAAATAATTATTGAAATCAAGAGAATGACTATAAATCTTCGATCTATAAGTGTCATATGTGTTATTATTACTGCTCGTAAAAAAAGAAATAGATATTATCATTCTAAACATTTATGTTATGGGAGAACCTACTTGTATGATATCAAGAGCAGTTGTATCCTCCTCATAATTAGAGAAATGATCAACAAGTTTCTTTTCCATGAGAGAAACTTCAGTGTCCAATTTCTTTAATTGGAGTTGAAATTCATCAATGTTAAAAACAATGGGAGAACTAAGAAATGGTCCTCGTACCTTTACCTGGTCTTATTGATAGACATCTACTAACTAACACAACAATAAGGCAATTTTTGGCCAATTGATGGTCCTAATAACTGAGCCACTAGATACCAACATAACTAAGAATTGACTATGAAGGATGAAGTTTAGTTTAGTTAAAGGAATTTTTCACTTCCTCCCCCTTTGTAGCTAAGTTTATGGTTATAACATTTGTTAGCCTACGAAACTAGGGGTTGGGACTAACAACATCAATTCCCCAATTCCAAAATTAGTCCTTGAATGTTTACCTATATCCACATACCTTTTCCTTGGTTCTTCGATACTTCTTCAAGTAACTATTCTCATCTCCAATAGGAATAAGATTGCCCTCAAACACCCTAGGGATTCCAAACCACCAAACCCTAAAGGAATTTGAGATTCTTGACATTTAAAACATCACTCTAACAGTTCTTTTGGAGGTAGGAAAATCCATAGGGAACTTGTTCATTTTTTATTCCTAAGAAAACACTTTCACTCATACTTCACCAGGTGAACCTTTAAAAAATTTATCTAAGGGTCCAAGATTCATGTTGTTCTAAAGGGATTTATGGTGCACATTTTTTTTAAAAGCATCTACAACAAGTTTGGTTTTTGTTAACCCCGAGGGTTAGCTCAATTGGTCTAGTCCTTGTTGTTAAAGAAAATTTGTTATTGAGAGGTCACAAGTTCAATTATCTTGATATCCTTGAGGTCAGGCTCCATGGTTGAGCCAGCAAGAATTGATCCCTTTGGGTGGATCTGTCTAGTAAAAAGATTATGTGGACGTAGCAATCACTAATCACTGAGGTCCTTGAACCACATAGAAAAAAAAAAGGAAAAATAAGTATGGTTTTTGTTAAAGAGTTAAAAGTGAAGTTCATGATATGATGCTTTACATGAACATACTTGGATGGATGGAAGTTTATCTAGCCTTGCACATAATTGGTGGTGTGCTTAGGATATGTTATTGTCGTTGAAATAATGAACCATTGATGGTGGTTAACAAATGCAAATTTGGTTATTTTTGTGAGAAACAATTTGCAAGGTGGGATGGTAGTTTGATGATGAAATATGGTTGATATGAATATTTTAAGTACTAGCTTCACTCATTTTAGAGGACAACAATATTTCTTAGTTTTGTTCTCAAAGATCATTGTTTGTAGAACTAGATGGGCATGCTTGGACATTTCGAGTTACATGTTGGAATTCACACATTTGGTTGTTGATAGAATCTTTATTATGTGTGCATTTATGTAATATTTTTTTATTGCACTGTAGTTGTAGGTTTGCTCATTTTTGTTGGGAAGAGGCATATGTAGTAATATCTAAGAAAGGGTGAATGCACTTGGATGTGACAAATGGTAATAATATGGATTTTATATAGTATACATGTAGAATTGATCATTAGATGTTCCTTATAATAACGTCAAAGATGCGTAAAGAAATAAATAAAAGAATAGATAAATTTAATGAAATTAGTTGAAATGTGTATAATAAATTCATTCTTAATGTGGAATGTATATATTTTCAAATATGTTATTCATTTGGAATGATATAATAACTTAAAATAATAATGTTGATTTCTAAATTCTTTGATAGAAAACAATTAAAAGCAATAGTATAAGCAGGAAAATGCAAAAAAAGGATTGTAAGTAAGGAGAAGCACATATCCAAAAACGTGTAATATACAAATTATTGTAAAAATTGATGCATTGACTTATCATAATGAAGGAGTAAGAAGACAATAAAAGTAAATAAAAATAGATAAGGGAAATAAGTAATGCTATAAGAATTACAACATGACAATTGCTCACATAAATAGCTAAAGAATAACATAGAAGTATTAAAAACGTGTTAATTTTATAAAATGTATGTGCAAACATTTAATATGTGTATTTTTAAGTATGTTATGAATTAACAATGATATATGAACATAAAGTATGCAAATTGGAACTTGAAACAATTGAAAAAAAAAACAAGTGATATAGGTAGATAAATGTAATGAAAGGATTGCGTGGAAAGCGAGAACATGTATAACATTGAATTATATGTGAATTTTGTTATTAAGCTAAATAAAAAATGGAACATGAAAAATGAAAAATTATGATACTATAAGAAGCATTTAATAGAAGGTATGGAATTTAAAAATATTTACACAACTTTGAAAATATCACTAATAGTCATCAAGCTTGGGAAAAAATAAAACCATGTGTAAAATGCAAAATCGTGAGGTAGTAAAACCATGGATTTTTGTCTTATTGACTAGTATATATCATGTTCATCCATAAAAGGGGTTTTTAATTATGAAAAATAAAGTCAATATATTATAGATGTTAGGGAGGAAGGGATATGGGTTATCAAGGGTTTTATAAATATTGGGGAGTATAAAAAGGGGCCGAGTGAAAATAGGGATTTTTTTATTAGAACAACGAACTGAGAGGGGGATTCAACAAAATATTTTGAGAATGTTTGTCAATATCTAGTGAGATTACATTTATTCTTGAATTCCCCATGAACATAAATGTTGTCTCAAGTTCAATGAGTGAATATCTCGTGAGTAAAATAAGCAATTGTATATAAGGGGAAACCAAAAATTGAATATGGCATGTATAGTAATTTGAAATGGAATATGTTAGTATGCATGAAAGTTGCATATGTTTAGGCATGAACATATTGAAATAAAGGCTTACAAAAATGGAGGGAGGAAAAAAATTACATCCTTTTATGCTTGTTGGAAATTTCTAATTTTACGAAGCAATAGCTTGTTCCTAGCTTCAAAATATTAACATTTTGGTATCATGATGATGACATTCAAGCACTTTGTGTTTTTAAACATTTCAATCTTCACTGAAGTGTGAAAATTTCTTGCTTGCGTTCAACTTTAGAAGCTCTTTATATGTGGGGTTGGACTTGGAAGATAATAAATGAAAATCTTTTGCATTGGTTCCATTTGGTCATTGTATCCACAAAAGCAAGAAGCTCATATTCTAGTGATTTGGTGTGGTCCCAAAGGTCAATTATAATAAAATATATCTAATCATAGTAGAGAAACTCAACATTACATTTGGTACAATTCCAACTATTGTTATTTCCATTTCCTATCAGCAATGAACAAATGGTAGAAAAGTTAGTAGAAGTTGTCCACACAATTTTTTGTTATGGTAGCCTTAATTATAAAACATTCATTTTTTTATGTTGTTTGACGTTGACAATTATTAGTTTTTGTTTACCTCCTTAAGAACATTTTCATTCTTGTAGTTCAAGATGGGGAGGGAACATGTAAGCTTCCTTTCTCAAACCATCATTAATTATTCAATATTCAACTTAACTTTGAGTGATGGATTTGGAGATAGACCCAAGAGTATTTTCATTGAACTAAACTACATAGCCTCCTTTGGTTGCAAGGATAGGTTGGTTGCCTATAGAACAAAAATTAGCTAGTTCCTTGCCTTCTACACAACAATATTCTTCCCGCAATTTCATATACATGCTATAACCTAACTTGTACTTAGATGGGTTTCATTTTCTAATAATATTTGATCCATATTTCCTATGTATAGGCAATGTAGGGGGTGTGTTAGTGACAGGACCAATAATGTCAACAATGGATCCAATACTTATTAATTTGATTTCATTGATTGATTTAAAGGTGGAATTCAATTGTAAAAATGTACTCTCTTGGGTGATGTTGAACTAGGGATGTTGGATGTAAGAATATCTCCCGAAATTTCATATCCATGCTATAACCTAGCATGTACTTAGACGGGTTACTTTTTCTAATAATATTTGATCCATATTTCCTATATATAGGCAATGTAGGGGATGTGTTAGTGACAAGGCCAATAATGTCAACAAAGGAGCCAATAATTATTAATTTGATTTCATTTATTGATTTAAAGGTGAAATGCAGTTGGAAAAATGTACTCTCTTCGGTGATGTTGAACTAGGGAGGTTGGATGTAAGAATATCTCCCAATAATTATTCAAGTGGCTATATCCTTTTTTTGTGTTTGACAATGCTTTTGGAGATCATGTATACGTCACCAATTTGTATTTAACCATAAAAGGTATTTATAAAATCATTGAATCAAGGGTTATGTATGCTCACCCCACTCTATATCAACAAAGTCAAATCCAAAGACCTTGCCAAACCCTGGCTGGTTCTTGAAATGAGGAAGGGTTGGATTTTTAATTTTTCTCAATGTCAATCTACTCAAAAGTATGCAAGTGGTTACTCATTGGATTCGAAATATAACTATGCATCTAACAGGTGCTCATACTTGAAATTTGAGTAAATCTATAAGGAAATAAGTCAGAAATACAATAAAACGATAGTTTTATTTATATTTATTTAAAAATGCATAGCTCTTGTTTTATTATTTTTATTGTTATTTTATTGTTTTCCTTACTAGGCTCATTTTAGACATCAAAATTCCCATAATAACACTCATATACCTTTCCAAAAGTGCAAGAAATATCTCAAACGGAGTTCGCATGCAAAATTTATGCCACTTGAAAGTTGGCATTCTTGTTTTGACCACAATGATTCAAGTGATGTCATGTCAGCCTCTATTATTCATGGAAAATGGGCTATCTATGTGATCATGACGAAGAACATTGTAGAAGAGTCAATTTTATAACTCTAATTAAGAGTTGACGGATTCAAACTTAACCACCAGTAAACTATCAAATTACGTTATAACCAAGCTACTAGAAGGAAAAGGGGTTTCATTCTATTCGAGTGCATTTTGTTCCATAGATGAGAAAAGTTGTTGAAAATGGATAGAGAGAGAGAAAACAAAGAGAGTTTGTGTAATACATAAGTCCATGGGCCACATGTATCCCTGGACCTTTTTACTTGCATCCATTTCCATTAAGAGAAAGAGAGAGCATACCAACCTCACCTTCGAGTTGGGTTTTCTCTTGTAAGGGTTTCCCAAATCACATCTTCTGTTATTGTGGTTGTGACTGATTTTATTTGTGTTTGTGCTTTATTTTCTGCATTTTATATATTACATGTATGAAAAAAGTGACTTAATAAATCCATAAGCCTAATGAAAATAACCCTCCTGATACAAGTTTCATATTTTAAGTATATTTTTTATCAAATCAGTTGTGACAAATTGTTCGGTGATATATCCACGATAGTTTATGGACCGTGGCATGTGGTGAAAAAAGTATTTCAAACATACTATAATTGATAAGTGAATCTTGCATGCATTAGTTGCAAAGGTCCATTTTAAGAGGAGTATAATTGGATTCTTTTAAATTGTTCTTGAAGAAATAAGGCCATTAAATTTTGCTAGCAACATTATGTGTTGCATGTGTGCACCATTAAAGATAGAAGTGTAGTAGCATAAAATTGCACTTTGAATATATTTTACATGTTGACATCAACGATTTGTAGGAATGGTTGCATGTTGGATGATAGTGCAAGAATTAAGTTGAAGTCAGTTGGGTATACATATTAAAGTAGTAACACATTAAAAGTAAACCCCTTGTAGATGAAAAGGGAGAGTGAAAATCAAATAGACATGTATGTAAAGAACATGGAAAGAAAGTATCCATAAACAATAGGACATAAGTGAGCATATTTAGAAAAAAAAATTGCATGCAAAGGGGAATTGAAAGTTTTATAATTTGAATTTTTAACAAGTTGGAAATGGAGAAGGTGATAATAGGTACATATTTATGTGAACCAAATTGGAGAGCATAAAGGTAAAAAAGTTTTTCCATGCAAAGAAATGTTTTTTTTTTTTGGGAAAGAAGACATAAATATTTTTGGAAGGAAGGCATATAGTAGAGGGAAATATGAGTAAGAGAAAGAAATAATTTAGAACATATGTTGCTAAAGCTAAGAAACTATAGCATAAAAAATATAAATGAGTTATCTAAGGAATTGGTGTAAAGAAAATAGGTAAGTAGGAACTTTACAATAAGGGAATGTAAGAAATTTGTATAAAGCAAAAAAGTAAATGAATTCTAGGTGCATATGAAGGGAAAAAAAATATAAATATAATGAAGACATGAATAAAAATATATAAAGGCTAAAGTATGCATGAAAGTAAAGAAGGTTGTAGTTGCCAAAGGAAAAAACGACAAGTTAAAACAAGTGGATAAGTGGTGCATAAATGTCGTAAAGATGTGTTTCAATAACTCTTAGGTAGAAGTGCATTAATTTGGGGGATTTTGTATGTTATTTTCTATTGTGTAAAGCTACATGCATATAGATCTAGTGATATTCCACTCAAATTGCAGTTGGTTCTTTCAATTGTTCTCAATAGGTGGCAATGAAACCAATAAAAACATCAAGTGAAAGTATGACAAAAATAGTTATAGTGAAGCACTCTTGGGGTTGCTCCAAGAAGACAATAGCTATGTGTCTCAAGTGCCATCACAATCCCATGAAATCCACTTGATGATAAGCCTATTTTCTTTTTTGGCCACTAATGTGCCCTTCATATATGTGGGATTAAGCCTCAAATAGTCAAGGTGTTGAACCATAAGTTTAAAAAGTTGGGTGGCTCTATTAAACTAACAACATCGACCCTTACATTGACATTAATGAGTATGTCATTTTATCTTGGTTTTTGCACATCCAATACGAGAGTATTTAAAATCTCCTTAGGAAAAAAACTATATTTCATATGACAAATAACACTGGGAAAAAAATTTGGATACTTGTCCCCACTATTCTAACTAGACTATAAATTGTTTTGCTTGTTTATAGAGTAGCAGCATGAAAGAATTTAAGATGTATTTATAGAAAAAAATATAAATGATCAATGTAAATTTTGGAAAATGGCATATGGTGAAACCTTTCAATAAGTATCTCTCTATTTTGAGTTGGAGATGTTGGTACACTACTAAAAAGGATGGAAAGTTAGAGAGATAATAAATATTTAACAATTGGTAAGATAGTAAAATAATTTTTATATGATATGCTAGAAATTTATATCAAGTATGTAATGATACATATTGATTCATCATGAGAAATAAAATTGATCTAATAACATGTTAATCCAATGAAATACTCAATGTGCAGAGATGAAAGCAAAGGAATGAGAAAGTTTTGGGTGCATAAAGAGAACTATGAAAACATTAATCATTTGTACTATTGATTATTTTATAAATAAATTTCATAATTAAATTAACCATTTGTTGATCAGTGGTTTTCATTGATGTCAACTCAAGAAGCACCAGGGGCTACCCCGATCTTGTATGAGAATTTTGACTTGACAACTTACTATATTATGAGTCAAGGATATTTTGGGTGGTTTCTACTTGTCGAGATATTTCCGTTGATATATGGCATACCACATAATTATTCACGGTTTGAGAGATCTTCATGTTCGAAGTTAGTAACCCCAGTTAGTGGGCTAAAACCCCATGGGGTTGTGGAATGACACTAATCATTGGTTGTGGTAATTGAATAGTCAATAATTAATAAAATTTTAAGCTCATAAAATCCCTCCAACGTTCACTTGTTTAAGACCCTCTCAACCTAAGCATTTATATAAATTGTGACCCTCATATCCTCCTCATGTAAGGATTTCACTACTTAAAACAGGTCATCGTGAAAGTTTCGCTATAAATTTATTTCTGCGAAGCGTCAAATACTGAAAAAAAACCCATTTGAGCTGAAATCATGATGAAGCGCATGTCGGAATTTTAGATATTGTTTCACTATATTTTCAGAGATATGATCTGAGGAAGTTAGGGTATTTGCAGGCTCCCGAATTTCATGTCAAATAGGTGACCTTTGGAAAATCGTCATAACTTTCTCTCTGAGCATTGGATTAAAATTTCGTAAAATGTGACAGAAAGAGGATAGGCTATAGTTTGTTGGGTATCATTTTCAAGACCAAAGGTTGAAACAGTCATACGTGGCACTTCATACAAGTTCGCTCTACTAAATTAGTCTATAATCACATCATCGTAGGAGATTGGGCATAACTATTTCTTGAATAATCCAATATTTATCAGACCTACGGCGATGGAAAGAGGACTTAGAGGGCTACCACATGAAGAAATTTCAGACCTTGGAGATCTGAAATTACATAGATACAGTAGATTCAATATCAAGCTTCTAGAAGGCAAGAAAAAATATGCATTCAAGGATTACTGCAATAAGGACAACACATCAACAATCAAGGGTAAGTCTGCTACAATAAGCTATGTATGATAGTGTTTTAATTTTAATTTGAATATCATCTTTGACATGTTTTTTTGCAAGACAATGTAATTATTTTGTATGTATGTTTGATTGGGTTTTGTTCATAAATGTTGAACGTATTTACATTCGAATTTTGAATATCTCTCTGACATATGGTTTGCAGGATAGAGTAAGTATTTTGTTTGTATATTGGTTTGCGTCTTGTTCATTAATGCATGTGCTGGAAGGAGGACACAATAGGACAACTCAGACACATACTAGAAGGACAATGAAATTCCAAAGTACCATTACTTAAAGCAAGCACAACAATACCTTAGTAGCTGCTAGTGTTCAAAGAAGCAATGTCAAGTCAAGTATCAGGTCGTGTCAAAAGTCAGTATTGTAAAAATCATCATTGTAAAATTGTAAAAGAGTCATTATTGTAAAAGATTCAATCTGCGTAGAGTTGGAGAGGCATTGTTGGGAGGTATAAGTGTCATTATTGGATAATGTTATGGTTGGGTTGCAGGTCATAGTGTGATTGGGTGATTGGTCTACTCAAGAAAATAGTTGTGAATCATATTGTATCCATGGATCATTGTCCTGGTATGAGATTCCACATTATTTTATTATTTATGATCATTATAGGGTGGCAAGGAGCTGCTAGGTTGGTGCGTGAAGTCACCTACAGGTTGGAGCCTGTGAACACTTTGGGGTGGTAGGTCAGTCTAGGATGTCGAGGCGTCCGTTCAATTGACTATTGAAGAAAATAGATCATTGGGGCGTCCTTCCAGTGGGAAATGGAGAAGAATGATTTTATAGAATTCTAGGAAGTTGTACCTTTCATTTCAATTGGGGTTAAAGATTAAATGATTTATTAGAAAAGTGTTCGGTGGTTTTTAACCCGGAGGGGGTTTTCCACCTAAAATTAGTGTGCCTATTCTGTTCTATTTTTTACTATTGTTACTGGATAGGCATAAATAATAATTTAATATTAACTAATGCTCTGAAAATATTTAAAAGTGCTAATTGATAATAAATATTCATTCACACCCCCCCCCCCCTTAGTATTTCCAACAATTGGTATCATAGCTTGGTTCCTTTAATAATAGTATAACAACTAGAAGGAATTCATGGAGTATACTAAGAATATATTTCCTATGTTCAATGGAAATAACTACACACATTAGAGTGGAAGAATGCAGGTTCATTTGTTGGCGCAAGGATACAAAGTATGGGAAATTGTTGAAAAAAGCTTTATAGCGACCTAGGATGAACAAGGAAAGAAAAATATGGTATATGATGCAAAGGCTAAAGATATCATTATCAGGGGGCTTATCAAATATGTCTATCTTAAGGTACTAAGTTGCAAAACTGCTAAAGAAGTATGGGGCAAGCTTGAGAATATATATGCAGGTGACTCAAACGTGAAAGGAGCAAAGCTTCAAATTTACAGGGAAAAAATTGAGCAACTCAAAATGAAGGAAGATGAAAATATTGATGCATACTTACAGTGTGTTGATGAAATAAAAAATGCATTGGAAGGTTTGGGAGAACGTGTCAACACGAAAATTGTTGTCCGAAATATCCTTAGAACCTTGCTGGCAAGATTCAACCCAAAGGTATCTGTCTTAGAATATATTTCGAATCTATCCAATCTCAGTAAAGATGAATTGCATGGAGTGCTTATGTCATATGAAATGAGGATTGAAGAAGAGGACAACACATCTCACCTAGAAACAACATTTTCCACATCCAATAAAACTAGTAAGGACAAGCATACTCTGAAAGCAAAAACTTGTAGTTGTAAGGAAGAAGGAAAGGAAGAAGATGAAGAAGAATTTTCAGATAAACAATTTTCCTACTTCACGTGAAAAATGAGAATAGGTATGAGGAAATTCAAAGGTAAACTTCCGTTGATATGTTTCAATTGTGGTGAGGTTGGGAATTTTTCAGCCAAGTGTCCTCACAAAAATGAGGTTGTTAAGAAAGGAAAGAAAGATCCGAGGAAGTTCAACAAGTAAGGCAAGAAGAAATGGTTTAAGAAGAGTTTCTTCTCCAAAGAAGATAGCTCCTCATCTGATGAAGACAGTGATAATGAAGAATAAATCAACATAAGAGTATTGTTTATGGCCAAGAATAATAAGCAAGAATCATCTAACAAAGAAGGAGACGAAGAAGAAGAGATGGCTGAGGTTGAATTTCAAAACGAAGTGATCATGGTTATCAAAGACCTCAAGGTCGAGAAGAAGCATGTCAACACTCATGAAGAAAAATTGAAAATAGAAAGTGAACATGTCCTAAATCTTAAAATCAAGGTTGAATGAAACAAATGAGTTGAAGAATCGCTCAGGGAAGAAGTAAAGGAAAGAAACAAGGAAAGAGAAGCATTGGAAGCTGAAATAGTTTCTCTTCGAAAGCAAGTAAAAATGGAAAAACTCTTCAAAAATACACCAACAGCTCCAAGACATTGGAAGAAATCATCAATAATCAACAATCAAATAGTGACAAGACTGGTCTTGGTTACAAAGAAAAATCTAAAAAGGAGCCAAGTCCTTCTATGACAAAAAAATAAGATGGATATGCAAAATCTAACAAGCGGGTAGACCTTCCATCCAACTCAGGAGATCAGGACTCACAGGAAGAACCATGGAAGACAATTCCTCGAAGAATATTTCCTCCCAGGTATAAACCTATCTTCTATGGTCATTGTTATTCATGTGGAATGTTTGCACATAGAGCTATAGAATGTTGCATGTATGCTTAGAATAAATACAGTTCCGGGAGATCTTTTAGAAATGGATATTCTGGAACTCAACAGAATATTAATAGATTAGATCATTTGAGAGATGATGTCGAATGTTACATATGTAACAATTTTGGACATCGGGCTAAAGATTGCAGACTTGGAAGATCTTCAAAGGAATTCTCGCAAAATTAGAATGCACAAATATAGAAAAAGAAGAATGAAAAATGTGTTATCGTGCTCAAAGCAACAGAAAAATTTGGTATGTTGATATTGGTTGCTCAACTCATATGACTGGAGACAGGAATAATTTCATATCCTTGAAGGAAAAGAAGGATGGAACAATGGCTTTTGGAAATGACGGGTCTTCAAAAGGCATAGGAGTAGGTACAGTCACACTTGGAAGCAAGAATGCATTAGCGAAAGATGTGTTGTTGGTTTAAAATATGAATCAAAATCTTCTCAATGTTGGACAAATGTGCGATCAAGGACACACGATGCTATTTAACTCTAAGAAATGTGAAATCAGGAAAGGAAAGTTCAGTAAAATTGTGGCTACAGCAAGCAGAGCTCCAAATGACATATATATTTTGGATGAGACACCTAAAGGGTGCTTTTTGGTGAAAGAAGACAAAAGTTGGTTATGGCACAAACGAATAGGACATATAAATTTCGAAAATTTGGTCAGGATCAGCAAGAAGGAAGCAGTAAGAGAAATGCCTAAAATTTCAAAACCCACCAATATGATATGTGAATCTTGTCGACACGGCAAGCAGACAAAATTCGAGTTCAAGACAAAAGAACACTTTGCATCACATCCATCGAAATTAGTACATACTGATATATGTGGTCCTATGAGAAAAAAAGGTTTAGATGGAGAATTATATTTTATGCTAACAATAGATTATTACACCAGAATGACAATCGTGAGCTTCTTAAAGAAAAATACTATGGCATTTGAATGTTTTAGAATCTACATGGAAATTGTCAAAAATGAAACTGATTTGAAGATCAAATGTCTGAGATCAGATAATGGCAGAGAATTCACTTCCAAGGTATTTCAACAGTATTGTGATGAAAATGGAATAAAAAGACTATTTTCAACAGCCAGAACACTGCAGCAAAATGGAGTTGTTGAAAGAAAAAACATAACCGTGCAGAAAATGGGCAGAACAATGTTAAATGACTCAAAATTAGATGATAAATTATGGGTTC
Organism: Pinus albicaulis; assembly: GCA_034641835.2. Lineage (NCBI taxonomy): Eukaryota > Viridiplantae > Streptophyta > Pinopsida > Pinales > Pinaceae > Pinus > Pinus albicaulis. Next base: position 43,956 of record JAXQQM020065885.1, on the reverse strand, counting down.
AAGCAATCGATATAGTTGTATTCATTATAAATAGAGGTTTTCTAAGGAACAATTGTAAAATGAATCCATACGAATTATGGAAGGGAAGATCGGATAACGTCAAATACTTCAAAATATTTGGAAGCAAATGCTACGTCAAAAGAGAAGATAAAAAATTGGGCAAGTTCGATTCCCATGTCGATGAAGGTACTTTCAATGGTTATTCACGCAAATGAAGGATTATAGATGCTACAACCTGAGGCGAAAACAAATAGTGGAAAGCATAAATGTTACTTTTGAAGAAGATTGTGTTATAAAGGATGATGATGAGATTGTCCCTTCAAGAAAATATGAGGGATCTGAGGGAGAATATGTGAAGGATGAAGAAGAAGCTCCAGAACAAGACCAATTAAATAAGGAAACAACAGTCAAACAAGAGGAAATAAGAAATGATCACCCCGATGTACAAGAAAATTCTCCAAAATATTTAAAATAATGGTGTCAAAAGAATAATCCGTCAAATCAAATCATCGGCAACATAAATGAAGGAATTAAAACCAGAATAATTCGACAGCTTCGTTCATCACAACAAGCCCACCTTGATTTTTTAGCAAATTTTGAGCCTAGCAATTTTGAGTAATCTAGTCAAGCTGAACATTGGGTAGCATCTATGAATGAAGAACTAGATCAAATTAAGAAGAAATATACTTGGGAATTGGTTCCACGACCAAAGGATAAAAAATTTATTAGAACTAAATGGGTCTTCAAAAAAAAATTGAATGAGGATGGATAGGTTACCAGGAATAAGGCAATATTAGTCTGCAAAGGATATGCACAAGTTGAAGGAATTGATTTTGAAGAAACATTTGCTCCCATTTCCAGAATGGAAGATATCATAATGTTTCTCGCTTATGCATGCTTGAGAAAAGACAAGGTCTGCCAAATGGATGTTAAGTCAGCCTTTCTAAATGGTGAATTGGAAGAAGAAGTTTACATTGAACAACCCGAAGGTTTTCTGCTCTTTAAAAAGGAAGACTATGTCTGCAGATTAAAGAAGGCACTATATGGTCTCAAGCAAGCTCCTAGAGCTTGGTATGCTTGTCTTGATGGATATCTACATCAACAAGGATTCAAGAAAGAAGCACCAACAAAAATCTCTATGTGAAAGTGGATCAAGATAACCTAAAAATTATCGAGGTATATGTCGATGATAAAAATTTTGGAAGAAATGATGACAAATTAAGTAAAAAAAATTCCACAAAGATGCAAAGTGAGTTTGAAATGTCTCTACTTGGAGAGCTGGCATACTTTTTAGGGATTCATATATCTCAGCAAGATAAAGGAATATTATAATAAATCTTTCAGGAAAACACATAGGAGATTATAGAACCGATGCGTTTCGAACTACTAAATGTATTTCATCATCGAAGATGATGAACTACATTCAGTAGTTCGAAACGCGTTGGTTATATAATCTCCTATCTGATTTCCCGGAAGATTTATTATAATATGATATGGATCACAAAATTTTACACTCTCAGGATAAAGGAATATTTATATATCAAGCCACGTACATCAAGGAAATCTCAAGAAATTCAAGATGGGAGATTGCAAGCCAACCCTTACCCCAATTGTAACATCTTTCAAGTTAATTTTAGATTATTCATCAAAGGATGTGGACCATAGGTTGTATATATCTATGATTGGCAGTCTTATATATGTGACAACTTCTCGACCAGACGTAATGCAGGAATTTGGACAAGTAGCAAGATTCCAAGTAGTTCCAAAATAATCTCATATGATTGTCGTCAAAATAATTCTCTAATATCTTAAGGACACAATAGAATATGGTTTATGGTATCCCAAAGGAAATAATCTAGTTATCCAAGCTTATACAGATGCAGATTGGGCAGGAAGTGTTGATGATCGAAAGAGTACTAGTGGAGAAAAATTCTATCTAGGTGGTTGCCTTGTTTCATGGTTAAGTAAAAATCAGTCTTCAATCTCGTTATCCACAGAAGAAGCATAATATATCGCTGAAACGGCTTGTTGTACTCAAGTTATCTGGATGAAGCAAACTTTGCAAGATCTTCAAGTCAAGTTTGATGCCCATATTTTGTGATAACACCAGTGCCATCGGTATCTCCAAGAATCCTGTGATGCATTCCAAAACAAAGCACATTCAGATCAAATATCATTTCGTTAGAGAGCATGTCACCGAAAATAATATCAAGCTTGAATACGTTGGCACAAAGGAACAAATTGTTGACATATTTACCAAACCATTACCTCATGAAGCATTTGAGTATCTTTGCCTAAAGATTGGGATTCTCCCAAGTTCTCATTAGACTCTTTCTCTTATCTAATTAAGTAAAAAAAAAGGGGGGAGTTGAGGTGTGTACAAGTCCGCAGGATGGCGTTTGTCAGGGTGAGTTACCCTTTTCCATTGATGACAAAGGGGGACAGAATGTTGTAGGAAGAGTTGTCATAATCGCAAGGGGAGTACTTGTGTTGCCATCAATGCCAAAGGGGGAGATTGTTGATCAGTGGTTGTCATTGATGTCAACCTAAGCAGCACCAGGGGCTCCCTCAATATTGCATGGGAACTTTGACTTTACAACTTACTCTATTCTAATTCAAGGGTATTTTGGATAGTTTTTAATTGTCGAGATGTTTCGATTTATATATGGCACTCCACGTAATTATTCACGGTTTGAGAGATATTCGTGTTTGAAGTTATTATTCCCAGTTAGTGGGCTAAAACCCCATGGGGTTGTGGCATGACACTAATCACTAGTTTTTGTCATTGAATAGTCAATAATTAATAATTTTTTAAGCACCTAAAATCCCTCCAACGTTCACTTGTTGAAGACCATCTCAACCTAAGCATTTATATAGATTGTGACCCTCATATCCTCCTCATGTAAGGATTTCGCTACTTAAAACAGGTCATCGTGGCATTTTCACTGTAAATTTTTTTTCTGCGAAGTTTCAAATGCTGAAAAAAAACCCATTTGAGACAAAATCCTGATGAAGCACGTGTCCGAATTTCAAATATTGGTTCGCTATATTTTCGTAGATTTGATCTGAGGAAGTTAGGGTTTTTGCAAGCCCCCAAATTTTATATCAAACAGGTGACCTTGGGAAAATCGTCATAACTTTCTCTCTGAGCATTGGATTAAAATTTCATAAAAAGTGACAGAAAGAGGACAGGTTGCAGTTTTTTGGGGATCTTTTTCAGGACCAAAGGTTGCAAAAGTGACACGTGGCACTTAGTACAAGTTCTCTCTACTGAACCAGTCTATAATCAGGTCATCATAGGAGATTGGGCATAATTATTCCTTAAAGAATACAATATTGATCAGACCTACGGGGTTGGAAAGAGGACTTAGAGGGCTACCACAAGACCCAATTTCAGACCTTGGAGATCTGAAATTACATAGATACAACAGATTCAATATAGAGATTTTAGAAGGCAAGAAAAAATATGCATTCAAGGATCACTACAGTAAGGACAACACATCAATAATCAAGGGTAAGTCTAATACAAAAAGGTATGTACGATTAGTGTTTGAATTTTAATTTGAATATCATATTTGACATGTGTTTTTGCAAGACAATGTAAGTATTTTGTATGTATGTTTGATTGCGTTTTTTTCATAATGTTGAACGTATTTAGATTTGAATTTTGAATATTTCTCTAACATATGGTTTGCAAGACAGAGTAAGTATTTTTTTTGTATATTGATTTGGGTCTTATTAATTAATGCATGTTCAGGAAGGAGGACACAATAGGACAACTCAGACACATATTAGAAGGAAAATGCAACACCAAAGTACCATTACTTGAAGCAAGCACAACAATACCTCAGCAACTGCTAGTGTTCAAAGAAGTAATGTCAAATCAAGTATCAGGTCGTGTCAAAAGTCAGTATTGTAAAAATCATCATTGTAAAATTGTAAAAGAGTCAATCTGCCTATATTTTAAGAGGCATTATTGGAAGGTATAAGTGTCATTGTTGGATAATGTTATGGTTGGGTTGCAGGTCATAGTGTGATTGGGATATTGTTCTAGTCAAGAAAATCATTGTGAATCATATTGTATCATGGATCATTTTCCTTGGTACGGGGGTCCACACTCTTGTCTTATTTCATATCATTATAGGGTGGCAGGGAGGTGCTAGGTTTTTGAATAAAGTCACCTACAGGTTGGAGCATGTGAACACTTCAAGGTGGTAGGTCGGTCTAGGATGTCGAGGCATCCATTCAGTTGACTACTGAAGAAACCAAGGCGTTGGGGCATCCTTCCAGTGGGAGCTGGAGAAGAATTCTTTTCTAGAATTCTAGGAATTTGTACCTTTCATTTCAGTTGGGGCTCAAGATTAAAGAATTTATTAGAAAAGAGTTTGGTGGTTTTTGACCCAGAGGGGGTTTTCCACCTAAAATGCGCGTGCCTATTGTGTTCTATTATTTATTGTTGTTACTAGATAAACATAAAGAATAATTAAAGATTAACTAATGCTCTGAAAATATTTAAAAGTGCTAATTGATAAGAAATACTGATTCACCCCCCCTCTCAGTATTTCCAACACCAATAACTAAAATGTTCAAAAAATCGGTATTCAAACAATGATGGTTTAATTAGGTTTTTCAAGAAATAATGGGTTTAAATATTATCAAAATAGTGTTTGCAACTTGACCTGTCTCATGCCTAAGAAAATTACACCCATGCCCTCCAAAACTCCTTAACATCTCTCTGATAAATCTAATCAATTAATTTGTGCTCAAAAACTAGCTAGTGAATATACACCGAAATCTAGATATATTTCTCTTGCCCAAGATCGATAATTGGATCCAAACCCTTGGTGGGGAAAGAAGCTATGGAAGCTTAAATGCCTAGCCAAAGCACAAATCTTCATCCAACTTCTCCTACAAAATAAAGCACTCACATGGGACAATTTACAAAAAATATCTTTTCAAGGGCCAGGGTACTACATTTTGTGTCACCAAGCAATGGAATCTATTTGTCACTACTTCTTCTTCTTCTTCTTCTTCTTATTCTTCTTCTTCTTCTTCTTCTTCTTCTTCTTCTTCTTCCTGACATGCCCCATCATCCACTCTATTTGGGTGGAAATTTGAAGAGATAACAAATGACAATATTTCTAGGAATGGTCCTTCATCGATGAAGCTCTCTCAATTTGGTTCACCTCATATCACAAGAAACAACATAAAGCATTCCCCTTTGTGATTGCTTGAGGCATATAGTTAGATTGAAATCATGCCATTTTTAAAACGAGAAATCTTAAGCATTTAATATAGAAATTTACTCTCTAGCAATCTTAAATGCATTCCATCAACCCACCAAATTTCAACAGCACATCATCTAGTATTGTAGATCCAAACTGACCTTAGGCTTTCTTCGATGGGGTGGCTCAAGTAAGAGTAAGGGGGATTCTCTTCCTCCCTACCACTCACTCATCAGCATTTTCTGTAAGTATTGGGGTTGCAACTAACAATTTTTTTGAACTCATGGATCTGAATTCTCTATTTAGTTCACCTTGATTAGGAACATGGGCTTACCCATCTTCACATCTATGGTGACTCACTACCAGTCATAAATTGCATGAAGGGCCTTTCAAGGATTAACATAGTTACCTATCAAACAAGAACTTTATCAATTACATATTTTTTTAAGGTAGCAAAAAACTCATCCGATTTTGAAACTTGTTTATTCTGAATACACATTTTTTTTAGCATATTTTTGACACTTTAAATTTTCTTATGTATCAAGTATGAACATTTTTTTAAAATGTTCGTGATTTTCATGTTGATTTTGAAAAGCGTTGATGCAGCATCGACTCTCGTTTTTTAGAGGGAATATTTTTACACTTTAAATTTTTTTATGTATCAAGTATGAACATTTTTTTTTAAATGTTAGTGATTTCCATGTTGATTTTGAAAGTGTTAATGCAGCATCAACCCCTTTTTTTAGAGGGCTTATTTTTGACACTTTAAATTTTTTAATGTATTAAGTGTGGATAATTTTTTTTAAATGTTGGTGACTTTCATGCGGATTTTGAAAAACATCAACATTTTTTTTAAGTCATATTTTTGACACTTCAAATTTTCTTATGTCCTAAGTATGCACGATTTTTTTTAAATGTTGATTATTTTCATTGTCTTATTCTTCTTCTTGTTTTTTGTCCTAAGATGTTTTTTTGAAGGGTTTTCCAAACATGTGTTTTTTGTTTTTCTTTGCAATGTTTTTTTATAATGAAATTTATTTATTTTGTGAAGTTTAAAAAAGCAATAACATTAATATTTTGAGGTTAGGATTTTCTTATATATTTATATATCATTAATTAATACTTCAATACATATAAAATAATTGTCACTAAAAAATAATAATTTTAAACACTCGACAAAAAATTCACATTTTACACATAGATATAACTTTAAAAAGTATGTATTTCAACACCTTTTCTCTAAAAGGAGATGTTAAATAAAATATTTTTATGAAAAAATTGAATAAAAATTTGGAAAAATAGAAAATTTTATGAAATTTTCATAAATTTTATATCCAAAGATGATGACATTTGAAGTTTTTATTCCAAGAAAAAATGATTCACATAAAATTTTAAGTAAAAATAACAAAAAAAAATGTTAAAAAACACATACATTTTCAAATAATAATATTAAAAAAAAAATCCTAAAAATTAAAAATTAAAAACATAAAAACTTATTAAAAAAAATATGATTATTTAAAAAAAAACATAACAAATAATAAAAACATTATTTAAAAAAAAAACAATAAAACAATTTTTTTACAAAAATTAAAAATACAAAAAAAACATTAAAATAAAAAATAAAGAACATTAAAAAAATAAAAATAAAAATAAAAAGCAGAGACCCCGCGAGCCCTAAGCAACCAAGGTCGATTCTGGGAATATACCTCTGACTCCTAGGGCCTCGGACCTGGGCGAGTAAGGCCAGGAATGACCATGGTCACCCAGGGCCCGTGGGGCCTTGGGCCTAGGCGGGCAAGGTAGGGAATGACAATGGTCACTCAGGGCCCGCAGAGCCTCGAGCCTGGGCAGGGCACGTAGCTCCGCCCCATCCATGCCTGAGGCCTCGCGGGTTCTAGGCGAGCAAGGTTGGGAACGACCATGGCTGCCCAAGGCTCGCGGGGCTAGGTTTTTTTATGTTTTTTTTATTTAATTTTATTTAAATGTTTTATTTTTATTTTTATTTTTTAGCAAACTTTCGAATTAATCACATAATGAATGAATGAATGAATATATTTTAACATCCATGAGACTAAAAATAATCTATGGGACTACTGACCTCCTTGTTTTTTGACTTCTATAATTCAATCCTTTTCTTACTCAAATTGATGATGAGCTGACCCAACCTTCTAACAGTCCCCTCACTGAAAAAGACAATGCCACAGAATTGATGCTAACATACTGCCATAACTATCCCTGATGTCTCTGAAGGCATCACATTCCAAACTAAAATGTTTTTCTGATTCCACTGCCCCAGAAGTGAAAAAAGTACACACCCATTCTTCCCAAGCTTCTTTAGGTCTCTTCCACCATCCCGTTTCACACCCAATTTGATGTGTTTTAGTTCTTAATTGAGCAATAAGAATATTTTCTCTCCACGGAATGCTAGCTTCAATATACTCTTTTTGTTGGAGATCACAAGTGGGGTTAAATTCCTGAACATAGTACTTCTTCTTTCTACCCAACTCTTTTCCCCATATACCCTTACGAAACTTCTCCAGCACAAAATTATTTAACTATTTGCTATTTGTGGCACATGCATTGAGGTAAATATTCTATTTTTGCATCCATTTGTTGTTTTGTCTCATCCATGATTTATTTCTTTCACTCATTCCTTTATTGAAAATAAATTTCGTCCATCTACCTCCTCCCATTTGCTCAATTATTTTCATATACCTTATAAGACGCACCATAGAAATTTCTTCTATGGGAGCTGATCCTGTTACACTCAACATTATCTCATAAGGAACTGAAATTTTTATTTTGAATTTTCTCACGATCAAGCGTTTTTGGATTTTCTCAATTTGTTTCCATTTTGAAACAGGGATGCTGCTAGCCCACAATTCACACCCATATAATATCACTAGACAAACTAGGAGTCCAAAAATCACTTTAATCATGTTCCAATCCCATAAATCTGCCTCCCTACATCTTTTTTGAAGTGCATATAATGTTTTCCACCCTCCTAAAAAAAAATCTTTTTGCAATCCTCCCAATTACTCATGTTGTTGAAATTGATCTCGAGGTACTTGTATTCATTTACTTCTTCAAGAATGTTTCCTTTAAAGAAGAACGTATGTTGACTTTGCTTCCTTTTATTAGAAAAATCATTATTTTGGTCTTATTGGTATTGACTTGCATCCCCATTGCTTTACAAAAATGCTCAAGGGCATATATGTGCATCTGCAATCCATGGTCGACATTTAAAACCTACTATTTTTTGTTTTGTAATTGTTTTTAATGTGTGTTTATATATATATATATAGAGAGAGAGAGAGAGAGAGAAATGTTTTAATGTTTTAAATTATTTTTATATTTTTTAATATTTTGTATGTTTTTTTTTTAATGTTTTTTAATTTTATTTTAATGTATTATTTATTTATATTAATGTTTTTTTTTAAATTATCTAATCATTTTTTATTTTTTCAATGTTTAAATTTTTGTTTTCTTTTGTATTTTTATTTTTTATTTATTTATTTATTTATTATTATTATTATTGGCAGGATCTGTGTCAATGCTCAACTAGCAACCCGGTCTCATGATATGTCAATTTGATAGTTGATTGTAAAGTTTTTGTTACAATGGATCGAGTTCGCCCCCACAATGTATCAATTTCATGATTGGTTTTTTAAGTTTTCATTACAATGGATCGAGTTCGCCTACATTGTGTGTCAATTTGATGGTTGTTTTTTAAGTTTTTCTTGTAATGTGTCAAATTGTCTTATGCTAAGATTTTAAAATCCGCATACTTTTAACATTTTAAAAAGAAATTACTCTTAGTATAATGACTCTTTCATTCATGTGTACATTCTTAAAGTTTTTTTAGTCATAAAAATTTTCCATAATGTCATGCTTAAAATATGTTGAAGACTTCATTTTTTTTGTAGCCATAATATTTGGTTTTAATTCCATCGCTGAAAATTTGTCAAAAATTTAAGGTTTTTCTAAGTCATAATATTTTGTATTTAATGTTATGGTTTAAAATAGTTATAAGTCTTTTTTTTAGCACCTTGGCTGAAAATTGTTGGAATTTTAAAGTTTTTCAGAGACGTGATATTTTATCTTTAATGTCATGCATGAAATCGTTGGAATTTGAAGGCTTTTCAAAGACATGATATTTTATCTTTAATGTCATGGTTAAAAATTGTTGGAATTTTAAGATTTTCAAAGTCATGATATTTATCTTTAATGTCATTATTAAAAAAAAAATGAAAATTTAACCCAAAAAAAAAATATATATATATATATATTCTAGCATCAACACTTTTCGTTTTCATGTTGTTTTTTCATGTTTTTTGGGGTCTTTTTGCTAGAGTTTTCATTTTGAGGTAATATTTCTCGTTTGATTGGTAACTTTGTTGATTCAAAACTACTATCCTCAACCTCTTTTTCAAAACATTTAGCATTTAGTTTCTTCCCTTTTTAATATCACGATCACGCGTTCAAGGATAGGAATTGGGATGTTGATCCACTCTCAAAATATAGACTGGCATTGGACCAAGGCATATGGAAAATTAAAAAGATACCACGAAGGAATCTAATCATTTTTTCACAACTCTTGGCTCCAAGTAAACAACTAACCAAGATGGAGGATCACAGGAATTTTTTTTGCCATTTTTTGGATTTTGGTATCATACTTCAGGACATTGTAATATAGGATATTTAATGTTAATTCTTTATGAATTGCTGGCAAATATACTCCATGAATGAAATTTAATTTTGATGTGTTCGTCCTACAAATAAATTTTTGGGATCCAATCCTCTTGGAAAAAGTAGTGGTTTTCTGACCCTCTAGAGTGGTATGAGCACCTTATATGTAATTTTGTTTCAATAAAAAATTACAAGACAATTTCTATGGGAAAAAAACTTCTTATTGAAAATTATTCCAAGTACATGTGTTTCTTCGGGAATATAGACCTTCTTAAGAGTCATTTCAATATTCTTCTCCCAAAGATCCACAAGCTCAAGGAAGGACAAAGTGTTCGCAAGAAGCCTTAAGTGTCAGACCTGTTCCAAGTTTTAAGGTCATCCATTACTAAAATAGGAATGCAATATCAATCTTTAGACAAAATCTAGGCATACAATTCAACAAGACATGAAAAATGCTCATTTTAAACTCCTCACAACCACCATATATATGATCAAGGATAGAGTTTCACCATGATTGACACACATGTATGAAATATTTGATACTAACAACATGTTAATCAATTTCTTAGTGAATAAACATTCTAAACATAACTATTACATTCATGCACATGTCAAGATTGACCTCAACATATGCATTGTCAACAAAGATTAGAAGGAATGCCTCCATGTGTGTGTAACCAAATCACTAGTTTGGACAACAAATGGGTAGGGGTTTCAAGCCTCACAAGGTTGACCTCTCATAGATTTCTCATGGACAACAAGTAATATAGATGTTTATCTCCATGCTTATAACCATAACCATGTTTACAACCATAATAATAAGTGCAAAAATTAAGCAAAGTTTGGCTTCTACATGTTATATATTTTGGAAAACAATGAGATATAAAGAAGTTGTGAAAAAAGGTTTAAACTTGGATTAAAAGAGGAATTGATTGGAAATTAGATGTTGGGAGTCGACAAAAATTTATCTATTTGTTTATTTTTTTATTCTTAATATCTATGTATTACACATTTATAATCTTCTAACTAAAACCAGAGTATTATAAGAACTCAATTCTATTACAAAATGGATTATATCTTGATGTGGCTATCCTTAAACACACCATATATTCACAATCAAGCACTAATGATGTCTTAAAACAATACTCATTGGTTATATAAATTATTCTCCCTCAAAACATGACTAATATAATATAATTTTATATTTCATATTTAATAATACAATTAACTATTTCCCTCTTTGCTACTACATATTGAATGTGTTTAAGCTTATAGGAAAGCCAATAAAGCTTCTCTTTTCTCTATCAAATATCATTTGATATCATCAACTTAGGCCACAACATCAAATAACTCCATGCCCATCAACTACATCGATGTAGTGCACACAATTTTGTGCTAGTTATGAGGGTAGAATAATTTCCAGATAAGTTCAAAGAGAACTCTTACAAAAGGAAAAGTAGAGTAACATATGTCATATACAAAATATTAAAACATATTATAAACCATCTAAGACGCTAGCATAAAATCTTTATAGATTTGACATATTTCCCACTACTTGTTGGCCTAAAATATAGTATATTTCATTTGGGGTCATTGTGCATAGGGATATAGAATTAACTTGATATAACAAAATTCTCTTGAAACTTAGTCCTTATAATTATCTCTTAAGCATGCACTAACTTATACTTATCTCTTAATCATACATTGACTTTTTCCTAACTTAAGAAACCCCAAACTTATTTAATATGCTATGAAAAAATCCATTCATGCATAAATAAAATATTTTTATGAAGCCACTTTCGTACTATACAATGGAAACTTTCAAAAAAATTTAGTCAATGGTGGAACTAAAATTATTAGCACTATGTTTTGGACTTTTTTCTCAACTACTTTAAAATATTTTGAAGTGGAAATAATTACCATATCTAAAATCACATTACATGAAATCTTGGGACATATCCTAGGAGGTTTACTCAAAAGGCCTTTCCATACGTTTCTCTTCATAATATTTTATCATATTTGTCTTAATCATTTTTTTTGAAGCAAGTGGCTCAAATTTCATTGATTTTAACACCTTTCACAGTTGTTCATACTCTTCTTATTATGATTGGTTTGAAGTTGGAGGTTCAAACTTCAATTATTTCCGATCACCCATATTTGAACCTTTGACATGTGCAGTAAGCATAGTTTAGAGTAGAATTATTAATTAATAAAAATCCAAACCACTTGTTATCATTTACCTACATGTATAGACTTCGATTCTCTAGGAGTTGATTTTTAGATTTCATATATAAATCGATTGCTACATGTTAGTCTTGTTGACCTAAATTTGTGTCAATTGGTTTAACATTGATAAACTTATCTCATCTCATCTTATAGCTTCTGAAAATTTTCCATCTTCCCTTAGCCACTAGACTTCATTCCACATCATTATCCAACTCTTCATGTGATGGGTGGCATAAAGACCTCTAGTTTGTTGACAAATTATCCTTAATGTTTTCTCATTTGCACTATCTATCCAAATTTTCCACCTATACATTTCAAGTGAGGATAGCAATCATCAAGGGAGCAAGTAAAATAATAATAAAGTATTGCTCATTTATTGCTTCTAATATTAGAGTAAATACTTTGACATTTATACGTGCCTCATATTTTTTATCACATCATATCCACAGCCAATGCTCGACGCCACTTATCACAAGGAACATAGATAATGACACAAATATGCAATTTCATAGGTGGGGGGATACATCATATGCAACCATAAAGGTGAAATATTCAAATTTTGATGTAGATAAGAACATTGGTTTTGCAGTCATTTTTTGTTACCTTTTATTTAAGCATACTAAATTTGATAACAACCAGGTAGCATACGAATGTATAAGGAAATTTTTCTTTGGGTCTTGTTGGTATCTACACACTCTATATAGTACTAGTTTGAATATGTTTTTATCCATTGTATGCAACAATATATTTTAGATAAATTTGTGACTACATGCTATAGATTTTCTTCATTTCACTTACAAAAGAAGTCAACCATCTTACTACATATAAATACAATGCAGTAGTTTTATTGAAAACTTTAGAAATACTATAATTTATAATTTCATATGTTTTAAAAAAATAAATAATAAATGAAACTTAATGTTAATTGATGACATTTTGACTTTTTCCACAATCCACGAGAAAATATAAAATCATACATAGAGCTTATATTTCTTAAGAAATATTCAACATACCAAGTAGTTTGGGGGAACTAAATGGTAAATGGAGCCTTGCAAAGAAATCAGGGTCAATATATTTCTAGGAGCGTGTAGGTGCAAATTGGAAATGGAATAATATGAAGCTAGTTGAACCCTTGCTATTAATAGAATGCACAACGCCGCCTCTGAGGTGATAATTTTAGGTAGACAATGCAAATAAAATTTAATGTTGCATTGGAGAGCATGTGAAGAGGGTCACTTAGTAGGAAAGTAAGACATGACGTGTTCAATAACCAATGGCGGAAAAGCCCTCAATGGTTATCTAACCATAATCAATGGTTGTGAACCTTCTAGAGAGAAAATCACAGCATTGGCCTCTATAAGAGGGAACACCTTACGCCATAAATATGTTTGGTTCTTTTTTTCATTTCATTTTTCCCAAGTAGCTCCCCCTACTATAAAATACTCGCCGCCTTGAAAAAGAATATGTTTTGTATCTAGAAACCTCACTCGTTTGGACAGTAATATCCCTTCCCTTGAGGAATAGATAAACTAGTACCTCTCCCTAGCTAATGACCAGAGGAAGAGCCTACTCTTAAGGCTACTGCATAACTAGGGCCCTTCACCAAACCAACCCCTCCTGTATAGAACCCAAAACTTTACCAAGTGTTTCCAAGATTTGGTGGCTCTGTTAACCATCTTGTTTTCACCTTCACCTCAAATTAGCCTCACGATAATTTTCACATGTTGATGCCTACAAACCACTTTGGGAATAAATGGGTATAGTGCTCTACTTTGTGACCTTTAGAAAGTAGAAAAATATCTCCAAGGCTAATGTTATTCTAAATAGGATGGGTATGTAATACTCATTGTCACCTCCTTGTATTTGGATATGGACATGTGATAAGTACAATGTACGTGTGATCGTAATGTACATATATAATTCTTATATTGGTGCGGGATCAAGGGCATTGATGACATGTAAACAGAATGTAATATATGAAAAAATTTAAGTGATATGTAAAATCATTTCTAGCACGAGGCCAAAAATCCACTAGGGAATTGGTAAATAATATATGAATTATGATGTTCAATATAGCCTACTATGAGGCCCATGATGGTGATGCAATTTTATTCCTAATAAAAATGAATATACACAACATATGAGAGCCTCCAGTTGTGTGATTCCATGGTCACAACTCAAGGGTGGCAATCCCATTGGATTGCATATGATTGAGAGGAAAAACCATTCCTCCGCACCCATTCCATGTGGTTCAGCCATACTTACAAATAATTTTGTCATTTATTTTACATTTAGTTGTTATAGATTTATGTCGTGATAAATATTGTGCTTAAATAGTAAATGATATCACTAAAATATATAAAAATATATATAAAAGCAATATGATCTTATTTATAAATTATAAAAATTCAATGCTCTGTGTATGTTGATAATTGTACATATATTTGTGTTGAATATTGGTATATGTGCTATTATAAGCCTCATGTAGAAATATAGTTGAAATTGATAAGAAAATTTGTGAAATGGTGCCACCTGGCCAAGGAAGGTCGTCAAAGCCACACTAACTTATGCTTTTTCCCTAACCAATACTAAAAATAGGAACAATATCATGTCACTGATATATATTATTTTTGTTAATATAAGTCTAAGTATCTTTTAGCCTAAGAGAATTCTATTGCATACATTCTAAAAAGGATCTTATCCATTATAAGGAAAAGGAGTTTTTTTTTTTAATCTAGACAAGGAAAATGAAAAGGAAAGCATGCTGATGGTGAGATAGGATATATTGGTATGAAAAAAAAGCTTTAGGGATGGATGTTAAATAATATCTTTCAATTTTACAAAGCCAGTGCCAAGAGTCTTTGGAGACTTACTTATGGAGAAGGCTTGTGTCAAGTGATATGAATTTGAAATTACATGGATCTTCTATTGTTATAAGAATGAAATATATCTCCCACCAAGAATTTTCCAAATGTGTCCATCATATGGAAAACCTTGGTCCTCTCATTTCTACCATTAGGGAACTAGATAGCATGAAAATTGACGATGGGCTTAAGGTTCCCATTGGAATTAACACACTATGTTGATGGAAACAAGGTCCCTAATGGTTTGTTGAATTTCATATATATATGCTTGTGTGCATCCTCCAAACACTAAAAGCTAGTAAAGGGAAGGTTGGGAACCTATAATCGAGATGAGGTTGACAAGAGCGTTTTCTTAGAGTGGAAAGGGTATATTCAAAAAGTGACTACTAAATTTGTATATATAAATATATATATAGAGAGAGAGAGAGAGAGAATTTTTTTCATTCTCCAAATAATACAAACTAGTAATGGGAAGGTTAGGAACCTATAATCAAGATGAGATTAACCAGAGCATTTTCTTGGAGTGGAAAGGGTATATTCACAAATTGAATACTAGCTTTGTCAAAAAATCATTTTGAATAATATCCAGTAATCAATGTAACTTCCCTCTACGAAGGCTTAACAAGATTATGGAGCTTAGTGAAATGAAGTCGCCTTCACTAAGTGGGCCCGCAGGCAAATTTTGGCGCAAAGTCTATTTTTAGACATATGGAGCATGGTCCAGGGGTTGCAGTATGTTATTCTTGGAGTATTGGTCATGTTGGTAAAAATAGATGGACCTCAATTTTGTGTATTACTGGGCGCTTTATTTTAGACCTGTCGAGTTGTGGTCAGACCAAATAAATATTATTAGCCCTTAATAATATTTGGACTACAAACATTATCTTATCCTCTTGGAGCACTTCAGTTTGATGCTTGGATGTGGCACATGCAGCTGACAGAAGGAAATTCGAATTTCCTATGGGTTAGTTGAGCTATTGCATGGTTGACTTCAGTTAGAACTCATGTGGCAGAGTTTGGTGGAGTTGATGAGACAGTTGATGGAGTTGTGTTCGGTTTAACTTAGTTAAACTAGTTGTATTTAGTTTAACTGGCTAATACACTAGAGATGAGTGGTGTGAATTAATTATTAATTAATTCACTAATTATTAACTCATTATTCAACTAAAGAACACATCAGTTAACACCAGTGCATGGACAGTTCAGTGGAGACCAGTGGAAGAGATAGGTGAAAGAGCCGGTTTTCTATTAGTTGTGACATTAGTTGTGCATGAGATTGGCACAAGCATTGGAGGAGATTGCCAATGATAATTGCGCAGTTGGAGCTAGTGGGATTCGAACTTGGATCTCATTCATTACTCACTTGGATTGCGCAGTAGAGGCAGGCAAACAGTGGAGGAGTTTTGAACCCGTGACTTGTTCAAAACTGAGCTAGTTTGTGTGTAACTTCTGGAGATAGTACTGAGTACTTGTGAGGAGTATTGTGCTATGTATTGTTACATGTTCTCATCCATTATAATATACAAAATAGCTGGGGGTTTTCAGCTATAAGCTTTCCCCATTACATACTGTGTTGAGATGTGTGCTTGATTATGTTTTAATGAGCGCATGCGACTGCTTTCTATTTCCGCATATTGATGATCAATTGTAGAAGAGGTTATGTGTTATGCATGAATTCGAATTAGTGTGTGACCAAGATAATCTCGGTGAATAAATCTTCATTATTCAGCAAATTTCTACATGGTATCAGAGGAAGATAATTGATCATCGGGATCTATTACAGTGATTACAATTATTTCGGTAGACAGAGTCTGTAACGGGCCAGGTAGCCTCTGGATCCATCCTTTCTCTGAAAGGTGATATATCCAGTAAATTCCCCTATAGTCGATCTCTATGCTAGAAATAATTTGTTCTCACAGATCCAGAAGCAGTTGAGTTTTGAGCTTGGAATCTGAATTTTGCAAGCAGTTTGTTTTCTTGGTGCTAGAGTTGAAATGTCTTTCAACGGATTGCGACTGGAATATGCCCTTGAGGGAAGTTCGAATTATGTTGCATGGAAGGACAGAATGGAGGCGGTATTAGATGATAACGGGCTGAAGGAGTTCATAGATGCTGAGATCCCAAAGCCTACTGATGCTGCTCAAGTTGAGGCTTGGCAAAAGAAGATGGTGAAATGTCGAAGGATTCTGTTGGAGGGCGTGAAGGATCACATTGTATCCAGCCTGCATGGAAAAGCTTCTCCATATTTGATGTGGAAAGCGTTGACAGATCTATTCCAGAGCAAGAGCGACCAAAGGAAGCTGGCGCTCAAGGATAAGCTCAGAAACATTAAGATGGAGAAAGGCGACGGTATCGCCAAATACCTCACGAAGTTCACTCAATGCAGAGATGAGCTGGGAAGTGTGGGGGTGACTGTCGATGAAGAGGATATGGTAGACCTGGCTCTCCTTGGTCTTCCGAAGATTTGGCATTCCTATCAGGACTCTGTCAATGGTCGGGAGAAGTTGCCGGGATGGGAGCGACTTTGGGCGGATCTCATGCAAGAGGAGATAAGGCGGACTACCAGGGACGGATCTTCATCAAAGGCATCTGATGAAGAAAATTGCGCTTTGGCTGCCAAAGCAAAGAAGGGGAAGAGCAAGAAATCTTCTCAGTCTGGTGCGAAAGGCAAGAAGCAAGACATGTCCAAGGAGAAGTGCTTTCACTATCACCAACACGGACATTATGCCACAAATTGTCCGCAGAAGAAGAAAAATAAGCATGTTGCTGGATCTGCAGCGGGAGAGGCCTTAGCCTCACAGTTTGAGCTGGATTTTTTGCTGATCACATGCTTGGTCTCAAGTGTGATGGGATCAGTATGTTTCTTGGACAGTGGTGCATCATTTCACATGACCGGAGATCGGGATTTGTTTTCAGATCTGGAGGAGAAAGATCTTGGAGTGCACATCGAGATGGGCGATGATGGTAGATACAGTGCGACCGGTATCGGTACCATTTCCTTTGAGAGGGAGTCTGGTAAACCCTTTGTATTGAAGGAATTTTTGCATGTTCCAGGATTGATGAAGAATCTGATCTCTGTGGCGATGTTGGAAGACAAGGGGTATGATGTGGTCTTCAGCGAAGGAAAAGCCTTCCTGCGCAGTAAGACTACTGGAGAGACCCGGAAGATAGGGGTTCGAACCAAGAACCTTTATCATTTGCAGGTAGATGGCTGCGCAGCAATGGCATGCAAGGCGGGAGAAGTGGTGAGCCGGGATGATGAGGGCGAACTGTGGCACAGGAGATTGGGCCACCTTCACCATGGAGCTTTGAAGATCCTGCAGCAGATTTCTACCGGGCTTCCTAAGGGCACTCTTGGCCGCCGTATCAGCAAGGTGTACTCTTGGGAAAATTTGTGAAAGCCACCTTTTCACGAGAAGAAGGATAGTTGTGCCACGACGATCCTTGAGAGAATTCACATAGACGTGTGTGGACATTTCTCAGTAGCTTCGACAGCAAAGCACATGTACTATGTGATATTTGTTGATGAATTTTCTCGAAAGTGCCGGATCTTCTTCATGCAGAAGAAGAGCGAGACATTCTCTAAGTTCTGTGAGTTCAAGGTGCTGGTTGAGAAGGAATCGGGGAAGCATGTGAAGGCTCTTAGGAGTGACAACGGTGGTGAATTCATATCTGCTAAATTCAAGGACTTTTGCAGCGTAGAAGGGATTCGAAGAGAGCTCATCGCACCCCATAACCCACAACAGAACGGGGTTGCTGAGCGGAAGAACAGAACGATCGTGGGTGTTGCACGGGCGATGTTGCATGACCAGGGCCTACCCCTTCACTTATGGGTGGAGGCATGCAATACTGCAGTATATGTGCAGAACCGTTGTCCTCACAAGATACTTGGCATGAGTACATCGGAGGAGGCATTTTTTGGTAAGAGACCTGATATTTCCCATTTGAGGATTTTTGGTTCACTTGTCTACATGCATGTGACGAAGGATGCCAAAAAGAAGCTGGATCCGAATGTTGCAGGTTGGGATATTCGTGGGGTACACCGATACGCCCCACAACTATCGTGTATTTTCCAGATAGTCGCAAGATCGTTGTGCGACGGATATCAAATTTCGGGAGGAGAGAGCCATGAAGTGTTCGCTTGAGAAGGAGCCACACTTGCATGCAGATGAGGAGCTATTAGTTCCTAAGGATGAGTCTTTGGATGCAGATCACTCACAAGAGGAATTTCATGGAGTGGAAGAGACAACTCATGCAGCGCCAACCATCAGAGGGTGGAAGCGCACTACAGAAGCTGAGCGACTGGCTCAAGATGCAAAGAAGGTTGTAGGAGCACCTACATCATAGTGCAGATAGAGACAGTCACCTGACCGGTATACTGGATAAATGGCTCTTATGAGAAAGTGTATCGTGATGAAGCCATCCTCTTTCAAGGAAGCTATGGAGGATCCCGCATGGGTAGATGCCATGGTGGAAGAGTATGATTCGATTGTCAGAAACAATGCATGGGAGATTGTCCCAAGGCTGGAAGGGAAATTAGTGGTGGGTTCGAGATGGATGTACAAAGTGAAGCAAGCAGGTGACAGGAGTGTGGAGAAGTACAAGGCAAGATTTGTTGCCCGTGGCTTCTCACATATCGAGGGGATCGATTATGAGGAGACCTTTGCACCCGTCGCAAGGTACTCTTCCCATACGCACGGATTCGCCTTCTGGGCCAAAAGAGATAGGGTGGGTGACATCCATCGATTGGATGTGGTATGATCGTGTTCTTTAACGCGAGCCACATGAGGAGGTGTACATAGAGCAGCCCCGAAGGTTTCGAGATCTTCAGCAGGAAGCGCATGTGTGCAGACTCAAGAGCAATCGTGTTCGGCTGAAGCAAGCACCTCGTGCTTGGTACACACGTATAGACAGCGACGCGACGGGATTCTTGGATTCTCCAAGAGTGAGGTGGATCCTAACCTGTACCAGATTATGGTGGAGGGGAAGTTGCTGATCATTGTACTGTATGTAGATGATCTGATTTTGATGGGTGATGAGCTGTCGATACTTTCATGCAAGGAGGACCTTGCTAGAGAGTTCGAGATGAAGGACTTGGGCCTCCTTTAGTATTTCCTGGGATTGGAGATTTGGCAGCGCAGTGGAGGACTGTTTGTTTCTCAGGGTAAGTATGCCCGGGAGATACCGGAGAAGTTCAACATGCATGGCTGCAAGCCTGTTGATACTCCTCTTCCTGGTGGTTGGAGGAAGGAGGATGCTACTTCAGCGGAGGTAGTGGATGCCACTGTCTATCGACAGTTGGTGGGGTCTCTTATGTATCTGGTCAATACACGACCCGATATATGCTATGCTGTTAACCAGCTTTCGCAAGCTATGGTTAAGCCTACCAAGCTCTTCTGGAAGGCAGGCAAGCATGTATTGCGTTATCTTAGAGGCACATCGAGATATGGCTTGTGGTACAGACAGGAGGATGAGGTGAAGCTTTGTGGCTTCACGGATGCAGATTGGGCAGGGAGCCCAACGGACAGAAAGAGCACATCTGGAGGGATCTTCAGTATCGGGTCGACAACAGTTTCTTGGTACAGCAGGAAGCAGAGATCCGTGGCACTCAGTTCAGCAGAGGCCGAGTATATGGCAGCAAGCTTGGCTACATGCGAGGCTATATGGATGAGGAAGATCCTGGTCGGGTTGTTCGGGTCACACTTGGAGCCTACTGTGATTTATTGTGATAACCAAAGTTGCATTAAACTCTCGGCTAATCCAGTATTTCATGATAGATCCAAACACATCGACATCAAGTACCATCATATCAGAGATTGTGTGCAGCGGAGAATCATGTTACTTTCATATATTCCCACGGAGGATCAGGATGCTGACATCTTGACGAAGGCGCTCACCAGGAGCAAATTCGAATTCCACAGAGGCAGGATAGGGGTTGCAGATAATCCATATCTTGTTGAGAGGGAGTGTTGAAAATGCAACAATATGATGGAGCTTAGTGAAATGAAGTCGCCTTCACTAAGTGGGCCCGCAGGCTATTTTTGGCGCAAAGTCTATTTTTAGACTATGTCTATTTTTAGACATAGGGATCATGGTCTATGAGTTGCAGGATGCTATTTATGGATGATTAGTCGAGTTGGTAAAAATAGATGGACCTCTATTTTTAGACATTGGGCGGTTTCTATTTTTAGACTGTCGGGCTAAAAATAGAACAGTCAAATATTATTAACCCTTAATAATATTTAGACTATAAACATTATCTTATCCTCTTGGAGCACTTCAGTTTGATGCTTGGATGTGGCACATGCAGCTGACAGAAGGAAATATGCTTTTCCTAGGGTTTGGTTGAGCTATTGCATGGTTGACTTCAGTTAGAACTCATGTGGCAGAGTTTGGTGGAGTTGATGAGACAGTTGGTGGAGTTGTGTTCGGTTTAACTTAGTTGAACTAGTTGTATTTAGTTTAACTAGCTAATACACTAGAGATGAGTGGTGTGAATTAATTATTAATTAATTCACTAATTATTAACTCATTATTCAACTAAATAACACATCAGTTAACACCAGTGCATGGACAGTTCAGTGGAGACCAGTGGAAGAGATAGGTGAAAGAGTTGGTTTGCTATTAGTTGTGACATTAGTTGTGCATGAGATTTGCACAAGAATTGGAGGAGATTTCCAATGAGAATTGCGTAGTTGGAGCTAGTGGGATTCGAACTTGGATCTCATTCATTACTCACTTGGATTGCGCAGTAGAGGCAGGCAGACTTGTGGAGGAGATTTGAACCCATGACTTGTTCAAATCTCATATAGTTTGTGTGTAACTTTTTGGAGATAGTACTGAGTACTTGTGAGGAGTATTGTGCTATGTATTGTTACATGTTCTCTATCATTATAATATACAGATAGTTGGGGGTTTTCAGCTATTTCTTTCCCCATTACATCTTGTGTTGATATGTGTGCTTGATTATGTTTTAATGAGCGCATGCGACTACTTTCTATTTCCGCATATTGATGATCAATTGTAGAAGAGGTTATGTATTATGCATGAAGCTTAAATAGTGTGTAATCAGGATAATCTCGGTGAATAACTCAGCAAATTATTCAAATTTCTACATGGAGGAGAAAAATGAATTTAAAATTATGTCAAGAATTCTTTAATACTTGAGTGAACTTGAATTTAGATAAAAAAAAACACTTTTCTAATGTTTCATTTCACCTTTTGAAAACATTTTTTATTACCCTTTTCCTTTGATTTTTCTTCTTTGCAGGATGATGATGCTGGAGTTTGGCACTTTTCACTTTGAATTTTCTTCTCTTCAGTTTGGCATGTGAAGTTTGAGTTGGAAGCTTGGGACATAACTTATTACATATAATGAGCATAAAATTACATAAAAATTAAAAATAAATTATATCTATGGTTTAAATAAAATTACGTTTGGTATGAAAATCATACTCTAAAACCATAATCACAATCTTTAAAAATCATATTTACATGTTGATAAATCCTCTGCAGATGATTGAGAAAGTATTATTTGAGTCACTCTCACAC
This sequence comes from Pinus albicaulis, assembly GCA_034641835.2. Classification (NCBI taxonomy): domain Eukaryota; kingdom Viridiplantae; phylum Streptophyta; class Pinopsida; order Pinales; family Pinaceae; genus Pinus; species Pinus albicaulis. The sequence goes on along the minus strand of JAXQQM020065885.1, from coordinate 21,401 downwards.
CTTTGCTGACCTTATTGAGATGAAATGTTGTGTTATGAACCTTGAAAGATAAAACCTAGTTGACCTAATGGGACCTTGTATGAATTGACTCCATCGTTGACTTTGAATGACATAATGACATATTGAAATAAGCTTTTAAGATTGTTTTATGCTCAACAAGACATGAAGGTGGGTCAGAAAATGTGAAATTTTGAGGGCGAGTGAGGTTTTATGACTAGGGCTACCATCATTGAATGATTTTTTTACATGACATAATGGAATGATAAAATATTTCTTGAGTGGGACCCCTAAAATGAATATAAAAAAGTGATTTTGATCACTAATGGCAGAATGAAAATTCTGACACTAAGAGGTACAATGCGGAAAGGAAGTTGGGCCCAGGTGAAGAACTAGAAGAAGAAGAAGAGAAAGAAGGAAATTCCCAAGAGAACATGAATTTGTAGAAAAGGTCCACATCCATGAAAAGGAATATGTAGACAAGAGTGTCCTCTTCCAAGCCAACGAAACCCAAGAACACGATGATCGAGGAATATCCGACCAGTCAAGAAGGAGAGGAGAACAATGAGACCTTAGAACAAATGAATTCCTTCCTGGAAAAACAGAAACAAGAGCTTCAGAGGAAGAGTGAGGAAGAACTCAAGAGTTCGCAAGGCACCTTAGGCCAACATCAGAAAGAAGGAAACCATAAACAAGAATAAGAAGAGAAACGAAGAAAGCAGTGAGAGGAAGAACAGTTGAGGAAACAAGTAGAAGAGTTGAGAAGAAAGGAAGAAGAGGAGGCATGAACAAGGAAAATAGAAGAAGAACAGAAAAGAGATGAAGAAAATAGAAGAAAAGAATAGGAGGAGAAGAAGAGGCATGAGAATGTTGCAAAAGAGGAACGTAAGAAACAAGAGGAGCAGGAGAAGCAAAGGCAGGAAGCAGAAAGGAAGGAGAAGGTAGAAGAGGACAAAAAGAAGCAAGGGGAAACAAGCAAGGAAGCTAAGAAAACCAGGATGCAACAACCACACCTCAATGAATGGACATACCTTCCCCCGCAAGACGTTCCCCCATCCATTCCCATCACTGGAGATCATTTTCCCCTCTCAGAGCTAGGCCTCCTAGAGGATAAGGAAGATGAGGTATTGGAATTAACTCGACTCTCCTTCAATCAGTTCAACCATAAGATCATGCAAGAAAGGAGGAAATGCATTTCCAAGAATCCAACTAAACCTTTGGTTGTAACCACATAAAAGGACATAGTCCTATACATTAGAAAAAATCCTGAGATGATTTCTTCGACCAAAAATGCTTTCGCAACTGCGACCGAAATGAACATAGGGAGAATGAGCAAAAATATTGCAGAAATATGGAGCAAGCTCCACGTAGCTAATCAAAGGGCCACCAACAAAGAAGAAGAAAAGAAAGCTCTGGAGGAGGAAAACAAAGTGCTACAACTAACTCTCGCTAATGCAAGCGAACTACAAGTTTCCATCAAGAGTGAAACTGACACTCTAGACGGAGCCATGCTACGAGTCTATGAGGATATGATGAAGCTAATCCAGTCAGTAATTCCTATGGAAGTTATAAAAACATATACAAGGAAGAAGTTATCCAACTTAAAAGAGGCCTACAAAACATTGGATAACATCCTAGAATGGAATGACAAGTATCCCGAGGCTCCGGACACCTTGTCAAAGAAATATTGGATCACCACTCAAAATGATAAAGTACAATTACGCATAAAGGTACAATCCCGAGACAAGATAGCCAAGGATACAGACAAGGATATATCCACTTATAATCATTTCCTTAGCAGGATAGATTCAATGGCCGAGGGCCATCATGCACCCTCTATCAGGACATTGGCAATGTTGGCCCTCAATTTTGGTCAATTTTTCTTATAAAAAAATCCATCTATTTTCCATCATATTCCACCTTATATCATTCATATATGACTCATTTTGACCTTATTATGCATATTCAAGTAAATTAATTAAGTTTTTCAATTTTTAGAGATTTTTGTAAAAAATGGGTTTTAAGAGTATTTTTTTACAGAACTGAAAATTCTCCTAATAGCTTCATGGAAGTCATATGTTTAGGACACCTGGGTGTGATCTGAGCATATATTTGGAAATATTTGGAACCAAAAATGGAAAATGATCTATTTTTTCGGTCAAACTGAGCTAAAACAGACCCGGTCAACGCTGATCAAACATAACCTGTTTTTCAGAAATCCCTAGGAACAAGGGCAGAATTAGTATTTTTTGGGATTTTCCTGATTTTGTGAAACTAAATGAATGATTTCAACCTAGATGGATGGGATTAGGATGGATAGGGTTGTTAGGGACATTATAGCTAATTTTTTATTATTATTTTCTTATTTAAACCAAGCTTATGAGCCCTTCAAGCATGTAGAATTTGTATAATTTTGTATTGAGAATTTTTGAAGACTTGGATATAATTTGAAGAACCTGTTCCATTTTCTATTTGTTGTTCATACTATGAATGATTGATTAGTTTTTGTAGCTGAGAATTTCTTCAAGTGTGCAAGGCAAGGGTGGAGGCCCCTCACACCAAGCTAAGTACACTTTTTGGTTAAATTAGCATGATCTTAATGAACTAGTTTTTCTTCAGATTTATTTAGTCATTTAGATGTGTGAAGATTTATTATGTTTTCTGGATGATTCTTGGTTTAATTACAATTTTCATATGAAGGGACAAACAATATTTTATGCTAAATTTTGCTTCTATCTGATCATGAACAACAACTAAAATTCATCCTCTTTTCCTTGCTTGAGTTATATCCTGAATTTCTATTTTTAATGAAATGATAATAATGATGGAATAGAATTGTAAAGAATGAAAACTCGGACCTCCTAAGTTAGGAGCCTCTTCTCCTACTTTTTATACATCATAAACTATTGTTAATCGGTTATTTCTCTTCATGAAGGTAGTACTGTGAGGAATGAAAATTAGGATCTCCTAAGTTAGGAGCCTCTTCCTTCACTTATTACATATTGAATCAGAAACTACTTAGTTAGATTTTATATTTGTAATATGCATTTCCATAAATCTTATAATTAGAATATATTTGTAATATGCATTTCTTGTAACTTCTATACTTTGTATTCTAAAATTGACTACATCTGAAATCCATATATTTTGGACATGCTTCGAAGTTTACAAACTCAGATTGATAAGTAAATACTTGTGTTATTTTACCCAGTAAATTGACCCAACAGTTTTGGCGTCGTTGCTGGGGAAGCATACTTCAACATAGTCAATTAGGAATATTCTAAAAAAACATTAAAAAAAAAAACACAACAAAAACAACAAAACTTAGTTTTTCTTTCAGTTATGTTTCTTTATGCCTAGAGAAAGAGATAAAAAAGGTAGATTTACTAAACAAAACCCCCCAAAAATTCAACCACCCATAGGAGCAGGACCATCACGAATAATTACACCAGTTGCTAGGAGACCAACTTTAGAGGAATTGGAAGAAAAACAAATATCAGGACAAAGATTGACTCTTATTGAAAGACAAACCTTGTTAGCCTATGAAGTGAAAAGAAAACAAACACCAAAAGAGACATCTTTCATAGAAAAACAAAAGGAGACAAGGAGACCAATTTTTAAACAATTAGAGCAACGAGTTCTTGAAAAAATAAATATAGTTGAGGAAACACCAATCCAACCTCTTATTGAAACATTACAAACAATTGAAAATAAAATGACAGAGGAAGGAGAAGGATCTAATATACCAATAATGACTCCGGAAAAAAAACTTCAGTATGAGAGACAACAAAAAGAATGGCAGAGAAAAAGAGAGGAAGAAAGGAGAATAGAAGTAGAGAGGAAAAGAGAAGAAGAGACAAAAATAGAATATGATAATAAGAGACGTAACGATATAGAACCAAAAAATAATCAGGAAGCTACTTTTGGCTTCCCAATTTTAGACACAAGAGAAATTCTTGGAGAGGAGGTAAAATGAAGAATATTCCACCTTCTGTTTTGCCCAATTTTTATGGAACATCTACTAAAGATCCTGATTCATTTATGTTTGAGTTTGATATCTTATGTCGTAGTTATGGATGCATATATGACAAACATAAACTTTGTCTCTTTCATGCTACTCTTAAAGCAGCTGCACTAAAATGGTTTATGGGATTAGGAGAGCACATTATTGCCTCTTGGGATGACATGAAGGGATTTTTTATTAAGAAGTATAAAGCCTATTGTAGGCCTATAGATTCAAAATAAGATATTTTCATAATTTCTCAACAAGAAGATGAGAGTTTGGAAGAATACTTCGAATGATTCCTTTACAATCTACAAAATCCCAAACAAAAATCTTTGAATTTTGATACCATTCACACAATTTTTCGCAAAGGTATAAGAGATGAATACCTTCGAATTCTCAATATAATGGGAAAAGGAGACATCTAAAATTTTCCATTTGATAAAATTACTGAACTATGTCAAAAATATTCTAGGGGAAGAGAAAAAACTGGAAAAAGAGATGTTAATTCAAGAGCTTCCAAATCAAGAGCACGAAGAGTAACAAGAGCAGAAATAGGATTTTGTTAGAAAACTTTAAAAATGATCTTTTGAGAACTTTAGGAACACAAGTTGATGTTTTGAAAGCCAAGAAAAAGAAAGATGAACAATATCAAATATTATCAATCTTTCATCCTAAGTGTAGAAAGAAACATCCACTAAGAGAATGTCCTTTGGATAGTATTTAGGTGTGTGGACTTTGTACATAAAATCATTAAAATGAAAATTTTCCAAAGCTTAAATAATTTCAAGTGAATTCAGAGGAAGAAGTACAAGGGATTGATTCCATTTACTATATGGCACCAAGGAGACCTTGGTAGCCAAGGATTCCTCGGCAATTTTCTCAACAAATCCCTAAGAATTATCAATATCCTCCTCAAAATCATGGAATGCTCTGATGCCATGGAAGGCTTGGCCTCCACAACAATACCAAAACCAACCTGCACAAGGTTAGCGAGGATATAGTTATGGAACCCCACCACCTCAACAAATATATCCTCAATAACAATACCAACAGCCATATCAACAACCATATCCTCAAGAACCATTTCAATATCAACAATTCCAACAACATCCTCAACCAATGCCATTTCCATAACAAAATCCTGCACCCATACTAACTCAACCACAACAGCTTCAGTTGTCTTCTAACCAACCCCCACCTAGACCAACTCAATTACCAGCTCAGCCAGTAGCAAATCCGAGTAACAAGGTGGAAAGACCAACATATAATGTGGAAGAAGCAACATCTTTTCCTACATATTCTATTCTTCCTATACAAGATGTCAACTTAAGGTCTGGGAAAATATTACACAAAGATTATCCACCAATCATATAAGAACAAACTGAACAAGGAGAACAATCTGAAAAATCTAATCCAGAAAAACAAATTCAGAAAGGAAAAACTATTATGTCTCAAACACCACCTTATCCAAAGAGGTTAGTAGAGCAGAAAACTCCAATTTATTTTCTTAAATTCGATATTTGGGATGTATTAAAGAATTTTTATGTCAAAATTCCTTTGTTGCAAGCTATCAAAGATATTCCAATTTATGCAAAAACAATAAAGGAATTATGTATTAATAAAATTGGCAGAAAGAAAAGAGATCCACCCAAAATCCAAGTCATTGACAAATTAGCTAGTCTCATGTCTGCAAAAACAACAATTGAAAAATATATTGATCTTGGGATACCTATGGTTACCATTTCAATAAATTATTTTTCAGTTCCAAACACTTTAAAAGATTTTGGAGAAGCTATAAATGTCATGAAAACAGAAGCTATGAAATATTTGAAATTACCCAATATTTGACCTACTACTACAATTTTAGAGCTAACAGATAGATCTAAACTTGTATCAAAGGGAGCATTAGAAGACATCATTTTTTCTTTGTATTCATGGGAATATCCTGTAGACTTTCTAATATTGCAACCAAAAACAAATTTAGGAGGCCATCCTTTAATTCTAGGAAGATCATGGTTAGCCACAACATATGCCTTCATTGGATGCATATCAGGAAGTATGATCATAGCACATGGGGATGAAACGAAACATGTTACACTCTATCCTCTAACACAATCTCCTCCTTTATTATTATGGCTTGATGAACAATAACAACAAGAAACTCAATCTGTTCTAAGTATTAATCAAGTATTTAATTTTAGAGAAGAAGAATAAAATAAGGATCTAATAGACCTTTTCATCTCAAAACCCGATATTTCGGAGTAGCTAAGAATAACACAATATGAAACTACAAATCATCTTTTAAATCAATGTTTTCAGGAAAATTGTACTATTCGATCATTGAAAAATTCATTTGAAAGTATTTTTCCTGTTAGCTCAATTACGAATTCACAAAGAAAAATCATTGAAATCAATCTTGGAAAGAGTTTAAATATTGGTAATAATCTACAATCATCACAAGAACAACGTGTAATTGCATTGTTACAGAAATATTCAAAAAAAATTGCTTGGGATTATACAAACATGAAAAGAATTCATCCAAAGACATGTATTCACCATATCTATACTGATGATCATATCAAACCAGTTAGACAACCACAAAGAAGAATGAATCTTATGATAAAAGATATAGTCAAAGACGAACTGCAAAAATTGTTACAAGTAGGATTCATCTATCCTATTTCAAATATTCAATGGGTTTCTCCCTTAGTTCTAGTACCAAATAAAAATGGATTATGGATAATATATGTAGACTATAGTGAACTAAATAAAGCCACATTAAAATATCATTTCCCATTACCGTTCATTGACCAAGTACTAGATTCATTAGATGGAAAGAAATTCTTTTCTTTTCTTGATGGATTTAGTGCATACAATCAGATTAAGATAACATTGGAGGACGAAGATGAAAACAAATTTACTTTTCCATGGGGAACATATGCATATCATTCGTTTTCCCTTTGGGTTATGTAATGCACTTTCTACTTTTCAAAGAGAAGTACTAGCCCCCTTTGCTGATCTAATTCATGAATGTGTAGAGGTATACATGGATGATTTTACTGTATATGGAGGTACATTTGATGATTGTTTGGATAATCTTGAATTTTTTTTAAAGAGATGCATAGAGACAAACATATACCTCAGCAATGAAAAATGTTTTATGATGTTAACTTAAGGGATAGTGTTGGGACACCATATTTCTTCTTCAAGAATCAAGGTGGAACCAAAAAAGATACAAGTCATTCTACACTTAATTCCACCAACAACACAAAAAGCAGTAGGAAGTTTCTACTGCATATTCCAAAAGATTCATTGAAAATTTTAGCAAAATATATCTACCTTTGTTCAAGTTACTTGCAAAAGACATTGAGTTTCAATGGACAGCAAATTGTCAAAATGCATTTGAAATATTGAAAGAAAAATTGTCAGCAGCACCCATTCTTCAAGGACCAAATTAGTCATTTCCATTTCACATATCTACTGATGCATATGATATATTTATAGGAGTATCACTTGGAAAAAAATAAAATAAGTTTAATTATGCCATATAATTCATAAGAAAAAAATTAACTCCGACAGAATTGAACTATATAGTATCTGAAAAAGAAATGCTAGTTGTTGTGCATGCAGTTAATAAGTTTAGGAATTATATAACAGGCTATCAAGTATTTATTCATAAAGATCATTCAACCATTAAATATTTAATGAACAAAGAAATTACCAATGGCAGAATTACTAGATGGTTGTTATTAATGTAAGATCACTGTTCTAGATCGACTAGGTAAAGATGATCAAGTAGCATATTTTCTGTCAAGACTTCATTCATCTGGTGATCCAATTCATGTTTTAGAAAATTTTCCAAATGAAAATTTATTTTCTATAATAGCTAAAACCCCATGGTTTGCATATGTAGCCAATTATTTATCATCTAGAATATTACCATTCGATTTCACTAATAAGCAGAAAAGAAAAAATATTATAGAAAGTGCTATACATAGCTAGGTCAATGGTGACCTATTTTATACTAGTTATGATCTATTAATAAGAAAATGTGTTAGAGAATATGGAATTCTTGATATTTTAAAAGCATTTCATGACGATCCATGTGGTGTCCATTTTGCAGACAAGCAGACAACATACAAGGTGCTCAAACTTAGCTACTACTAGCCAGCAACCTTCAAAGCCTCAAAAGCCTATGTTAAAAGATGTGACAACTGCCAAAGAACTGGAAGACCTGTAATATCATATGAAATTCCATTAAAACCACAAGTACTTATAGATCCATTTGAAAAATGGGATCCTGACTTTGTGGGACCGATTAACCCACCTTCAAATGGAAAGAATTGCATTCTAGTGTGTATAGATTATGTTACAAAGTGGGTAGAAGAAAAAGAAGTGGCAAGGGAAACAAAAGAAAAAATAGTGTCATTCCTCTTTGAAGAAATATCTGTAATATTTGGAGTTTCGAGATAGATTGTTACAGACCATGGAGCATAGTTCACCTCCAAACTTGTCCAGGATCTTACGGAAAAATATAAAAGCAAACACAAAAGTTCTACTCTGTACCATCCCCAAGAAAATGGACAAGTAGAATCCATTAATAAGATCCTGAAAAATATCGTGACAAAAACAGTGCAAATGATTAGAAAGGATTGGTCATAAAAGTTAAGAGATGCAGTATGGGCATACGGAATTACATGGAAGAATAAAACTAGATTCAACCCACATTAATTGGTATATGGTAAAGAAGTTATGTTACTAATTGAATTTCAAATTCATACATTCAAACTTGCAGTGAAATTGGGATTGGACCTATTAGAAGCACAAAAATAGAGAGTCATGCAATTAAATGAACTAGATGAAATCAGACAGCAAGCAGTTGAGCATACATCACTGGTGCAACAACAGAGAATCAAATGGCATGACAAATTTATTAAAACAAAAAATTCATAAAGGAGTTTGGGCATTACTTTTTGACTCCAAGTTCAAATATTTCAAAGCAAATTTTACAATTCATTGGCTTGGGCCATATGAGATAGAAGAAATATTTGACAATGGAGCAGTTAAAGTAAAGAAAATTGATGAAGCAATAATTTCATTTCTAGTTAATGGACATAGGCTTAAAGTGTATAATAAGCCTATCAATAAAGAGGACTTTCTAAAAAGAGTCTCAACAAAAAATAATATGGAAATAATGGAACAACATAGTGATATGCCTTCCTTACTTTTAGAATAAAAATAAAAATAAAAATAAAATAATAAAGGAGTTTGGTTGTGAAAATACAGGAAACTGGCACAATAAAAACTCGAATTCATATCAGAAAACCAACTTGTTTGGCCAATATGAATTTCCTATTTTGTTTTAATTTTTCATCAATTTATTTTGCAGAAATCATCCTCTAGAATTCCAAGACTTGAGGACAAGTCTCGAAATAATCAAGGGGGGAGATTCATAATAAAGCTATGCAAATATTTTAAGCAAATGTATTGTAGAAGGGGCCTAATATATTAATATTCATCAGAAGACGTGAATCAATATCAGATGCAAAAAGAACATGAAACATTATAATCTACATCAAGAGGATCCAATAAGTAGATACAAGCGTCTACATTCCATCATAATTCATCTTTGAAGAACTATCATCATTAAAAAAGAGTCAAGTATGGATGAACTAGCAAAGGTCATCATCAATGAGCATTGACATTGAACTATTAAGCGCGGAAGGAAAAGTACTGCAAGTGAAAAAAATGTTCTTAAAATGTTTGATTTTGAAAAAAATTCTAGAATTGTTAAACTAATTTAACTTGAATATGCATCCTATTACATTTATCCTACTTACATCCTACATCATATTACATTATCCTACCTACATCCTACATTAAAAACATTACATTAACCTCATCCTACCCTCATCATAATACTATTTACATTCATTATCCTACATCCCACATTATTTCATCATAATCCTACATTAACCCCATATAATCCTACATTATCCTCCTACATAAGCATTTTTTTATCAGAAATTGAGGCTCAAAGTTTTGCCTCATAAGGAATTTCCTTGCTTGCCTACAAAAGCAAAAAGGAGTTAGTGTCATTATAAGATAAATTTTATTTTGAAATTAGCTATGCATATGGTAATTTCAAAAACAAATTAATGAGTAAAGCATATAAAAATGAAAAAACAAAGAAATCGAAAGGAAAACATATATATGCAAACATGCAAAAAGGAATGAAAAGACAAATGTATGATTGCAAATACATGCAATAGAAGGAATACAAAGAAATCAACGAAGCCATGATGAAGAATGTACATAAAAGAGCGTAGGTAATACAAATATTATGGTGACAAGAGAAGCATTTAAACCCGTGGAAGGAACAATGTATAGGAAATAGAGAACACAGTCAAATTGTGACACATAGGTAGCCACGAGTAAAAAAGTGAGAGTATGAGTTGGGAGCGCAAGATAAACGGTTAAAATGCTTTCAAACAATCAAGCTATGTGTAATTCTCTCTTCCACCATCATAGAACCAACCAGGATCTTCGTAATACTCTCTTCCATCATCATAGAACCAACCAAGATATGCGTAATACTCTCTTCCACCATCACAGAAAAAACTAAGCTCAGAAGATGAGAGCAACACTGTGCACTCACACAGCGTAAGGAGAAACCTTGTGAAAGATAAAACATGCAGAGAAACACAAAAATTGAAGATAAGCTTGCGTAAGTCAAAGAAGCCCTGAACAAAGAAGAAATTGCATAAGAAATAGGCGAGGAGATTAAGAATTCTATGGAGAAATAAGGAGAGACGTCAGTTTTAACGAGGAGATTGAAGGCCGATATTCCCTCTGTGCCAAGTTGACTCTACTTCCCAAAAAACCCACAAGTGAATAGGTAATAATCAATCTCGGATTTCTATTAGCAGTTAAATGAATTCCAAGGGTAGTTAAGCTCGAGATGTTGGTTAATATGTGTCATTATATGAGGGAGTAAGACTTTAGTTATAGATTTGAAAACCTTGCCACCATTAAAAATTCTTTGCCACATGTGTCATGTATGAATCTTCGAAGATGTTGAGAGGAGTTTTAATTAAAATGATATTGTTTAACACAGGAAAACGAGTTATTACTCAGAGAATTTTACAAGTTTTCTTCCAGATCACGTATTCTAGCTCGAATTCCTTCATGCATAATTATGAAATTTTTTACATATGAAAACGCAGAGTCCTATTTTCATATACATAGTGAGCAATTTTTTTAAACAGAGAAGGGATTTTCGTGAAAAACTTGGAAAAATAGAGATTGAAGCATGAGTTTATGGAGCAGTAAAACATTGTTAAGATGTTTTTATGGTCTTTTACAAATTGAAAAAAAAAATCTATCACTTTTTAAGAGCAAGGGACTCTTTTTTGCAGCAGAAGAGAGGAGATTGAAGTTTCAAGAAGGGGAATAATCTCATTTTTTAAAGAGCTTCAAAGATCAGGTAAGCCTATTTACCATGATAATTATCCATGAATGAAAATTGCATGAATAAAAGGACAAGGTATATATATACATATATTTTTTTTTATGATGAGGATTTTAACTGTACAAGGATACATTAATTGGTATACAGAGCACATGACAACCAAAATTGAGCCAATGGAATTCAAGTTAGAGAACTGGGGGAAAGAAACCATAGATAGATTGTATCAAGTAGGATTGATAGAGTTTGTTCATAAGTTTAATGGGCATACTGACAAGATTACACAAGAATTCATAAATCATTATGAACAGGGACAAACAATAGTGGGTGACCTCTCCATACCACTAAACCTATAATTTCTCTCGCAAGCATTAGATATTCCTTTGACTGGAGATTAATATCACAAAGGTTTACACTTCAAAGAGAAAGAATGGACATTCTTCCTAGAGAAAAATAGAAAATGATCTTTTGACGTGGCAAAAGGAATTCCAAGGGACTGGTTAAGTGAACCATGATCAGAATTAGTATTAATCATTCAAATATATTTTACCTGTGACAACCAGTTTAGTGTGATCTATCTCTATCACATTAGATTACTTCAACACATGAAGGGAGAGTCCAAGATCAACCTGCCCTATTTCTTTTCAAGGAGCTTGATCAAAATGATAGCGGGTGTTTAAAAAAAAACTGAAGCAAAGGAAGCACACATTTATCATCAAGGGCTTATTAAAATAATTGTAGAACATCAGGTGAGAAACAAGGGATTGGCTTGGAAATAATTTTTGGTTCATAATCATATTGAGAAGGAAACAACATAGGAAAAAATTAAACAAATGCATGTGACAAGGAGAATTATGAACTCTCCTATGTATCCCAGGACTAGATAAAAGAAAAAGTAGGATAGTGCCATGGTTGAAAAAGAAATATCCTTCCTATCTATTCCTAGGAAGCCTAGGAGGAAAATACAAGAAGAGCCAAGTGAGAAAGAAAAAGACCCAGAGATAGAAATGGTTGAACCTACAACAAAATCAAAACGAATTAATGAGAATTACAAAGTATGGAGAGAGATGTTCAAGAAGAACCTTCGGAGAGGGACTCCTAATTTGAGAATTCTTGGGTAGGAGCCACCTCATCACATTCATTTTCTAAGGAGACTGTAGGAGAAGAAAGAGAGCTGCATAAAGAAGCACATCTTAAGAAGATATAAGAGTTGACAAGAGATTTGGAGGTCAACAAAATCTTGGAAAGGCATTTGAAGAAAGAGAATAAGATGTAAAAATAAAAAAATAAAAATATAATCAAAGAAAATGAGAAATTGATGAAGAAACCAAGTAAGCTTGAAAAAAAAGAACATCCTTATCTCTAAACAATCTTATAGATGGCTCAATGAGAAGAAAACATCACAATACAAATATGAGAGACAGAAGGTAAAGGCTACCATCTACATGGAAGGAAATTATGAAGGTATTGATTGTCTTCTTTAGAATACACAAAAGAGACTACAAGATCAAGGAAAGTGGGCACATCATCACTCAAAAGGCCAAAGAGGAGAAAGCAAGCATGAGGACATGCTTGAAGATCAGCAAGGGGGAGATGTTAGCCCTAATTTCTAGTCAATTTTTCTTATAAAAAATCCACCTAATTTTCATCATATCCTACCTTATATCATCCATATATTCCTCATTTTGACCTTATTATGAATATTCAGGTAAATAAATTAAATTTTTCAATTTTTAGAGATTTTTATAAAAAAATTGTTTTAAGAGTATTTTTGGACAAAACTAAAATTTCTCATAATAGCTTCATGGAAGTCACATGTGCAGGACACCTGGGCACGAGTTGAGCATAGATTTGGAAATATTGGGAACCACGGAAGGAAAAAAATCTATTGGTTCGGTCAAACTGAGCTAAAATAGGCTCGGTCAACGCTGGTCAAACATGACCTATTTTTCATAAATCCCTAGGAAAAAGGGCAGAATTAGTATTTTATGGGATTTTCCTAATTTTGTGAAACTGAATGGATGAGTTCGACCTAGATGGATGGGATTAGGATGGATAGAGTTGTTATATACGTTATAGCTCAAGTTTTTTTATTATTTTCTTATCTAAACCAAGCTTATGAACCATTCAAGCATGTAGGATTTGTAGAATTTTGTATTGAGACTTTTTGAATACTTGGAGATAATTTGAAGAACCTGTTCCATTTTCTATTTTCTGTTCATACTATGAGTGATTGATTGAGTTTATGTAGCTTATAATTTCTTCAAGTGTGCAAGGCAAGGGTCGAGGGCCCCCATACCAAGCTAAGTACACTTTTTGGTTAAATTAGCATAATTTTCATGAACTAGTTTTGCTTCAGATTTATTCAGTGATTTAGATGTGTGAAGATTTCTTGTGTTTGCTAGATGATTCTTGGTTTAATTATAATTTTTATATGAAGGGAAAAACAAGAGTTTAAGTTAAATTATCCTTCTATCTGATCATCAACAACAGCTAAAATTCATCCTCTTTTCCTTGCTTGAGTTATTTCCTGAATTTCTAGTTTTAATGAAATGATAACAATGATGGAATAGAATTTTAAAGAAGGAAAACCTTGACCTCCTAAGTTAGGAGCCTCTTCTCCTACTTTTTATACATCATAAACTATTGTTAATCAGTTATTTGGTTTCTCTTCATGAAGGTAGTATTGTGGGGAAGGACAATCAGGATCTCCTAAGTTAGGAGCCTCTTCCCTCACTTATTACATATTGAATCAGAAAATACTTATTTATATTTTATATTTGTAATATGAATTTCCATAAATCTTAGTATTTAGAATATATTTGTAATATGCATTTCTTTTAACTTCTATACTTTGTCTTCTAAATAGAATACATCTGAAATCCATATATTTTGGACATGCTTCTAGGTTTACAAACCCAGATTGATAAGTAAATACTTGTGTTAGTTTACCCAATAAATTGACCGAATAGGCAGCACCAAGGAGCCGAGAAGAATAATTGCAGGAAATTCAGGCATTTCTCAACCCAATCTGGTAGGCCTCCAACTCAAGTGACTTACAGGTGACCAAGGAAAGTATCACGAAGTACATAGTGGAAACTGTTAGGATATACACGAAACTAGCTACATTATCCAACTAGGTCAACGCCAAGAAGGTCACATTGGTTCCTAATGCTATAGAGTGAATGCACAGACATGGGGAAGACATGCCTCAACTGGTCTTGATAGCTACAAACCACAAAGTATGGCAGACCTATCTCAGGGAGAATTTATAGATTGATATACCGACCTTAACAATCACCATATCATTAGCACAGGGTTAATTCATGTGAAATACCATCTCATTTTTGTTGCACAACATGATAGATTAGGGGAAATTGAATTAGATCTCAAGAAAAACATGAGGGAGTCCCTAGGTCACAATCAACCCTAGGTCGTAATCGTGCCTAGGTCGCAATCATCCATAGGTCGCAAGAAACATTTGGTCTAAGTATGAGGATTCAAGGGAATACCAAAGGCCATGGGCAACCCAAGAGTCATCCCGACCTATATGTACATCCTCAAGTGATTTCATAAAGGAATTTTGTTTTTGGACTTTGGAGAGAGACATATTGTTTCTTATTGAATGTATGTATTGTGATGAATACAAGAGGTGTTATTGGATCTCAATATTGAATCCAATGGAAGTATTCTGTGTGGTCGTGCTGTGAATATTGTCTCTTCAACTGAATGGATGCTTCTTCAAGTGTTGGTGCACATTTCTACTCGTGTATTCTCTTGTGTTCTGAGTTTCCTTACAACACATGGATGGTATATGATGCTCTAACTTTAAATATATGTCAAAGTATTTCTTTGTTGATATTTTCTTTAAGTCATTATTGGAATATGCATAGGTTATAGTTGAAATACTTAGTCATCGCGAACGGTTTCCTGTTTTTTCAGTAAATATCGTTATGAGTATAAACTTGGTAAAGTTTTTGCTAACAATTATTTTCGTAAGTTTCATGCTTTGAAATCCACTTTGCTATTCACGGTAATGTGTTTCACAGTGAGTTCCTCAATCACCCACTTGTGTTCATTCAAATTCTGTGCATTCTCCTCTCAGTGAGTCCCCTCCCTGTCTTGAAAAAACCATCTCCACCAACTTAGTGGAAACCAGACCTACATACTGCATGGGGTCCCTAAACCAAATGGTGTAAATTCTAATTGGGATTCTGCACTGGGGAGATCCCCTACTGTTGGTGATACATTTCATACCGTCAAAATTTCCCTAGCTTCTCTTTTGTATTTTTTTTGTTTGGTGCAAATTTTGGTCAACAAACCCGATCGGGGTGAGACCACCTATTTTGAGAGCGACTATATGTACTCCTTTTTTCCTGTATGAGTAGAACATTGACTTACAAAAAATAAATCTCTAGAAATAATTATTAAATAATTATTTCTTAATTATTTCTTAATTACTTTTACTTAATTACCTTGGAATAATTAAATAAACCATTATTTGTTTGTTATTCCTTATTTTCCTTATTAGATAATTATTTCTTTCTTAATTATCATGAAGTGATTAATAAATCATTTTTATTTGTTAATTACTTCAACCATTTTCTAAATAAAGATATTTGACCATTTTGAATATCTTTTCCCTTTCAAAAAATATAATAAAGTATTCACACCAGCTAGATTTTGATTTAGTCAATAATATTTTATTATTTTCTAATTCCTAACTTAGCTCAATACTTTGTTATAAATAGAGGGTTTTATATTCATTCTTCACCATGTCCATTTTCAATGTCAACATTATTGTCTCATAGCATTTGAGCTCCCACTTGAGTTCAATCCATTTTTATTTTTTCTACCCATTTCAAGTTGAGAGAGAAGAACACAACTAAAGCACAAGGACAAGAAAGGGACCCGTCCCACAGAGGGGGAACTACATACCCATGTTGTAATTTATCCTCACCAGGTGTTTTAATAAAATTATTATTTGATTAAGTCCTCCATTGGGTTATTACACTTTAATTTCTTGTTTTTATATGTTTATGTTTGTAATATTTGTTGTGTTGTATGGTTTTCTTTGTTTTTTATTACATATCTGAAGCATAAACAACCATATTTTTTTTGTTAGGGCTACATGTCACCAACAATTTAAGTGAACCATTTTTGGCACACGTACTAAGAATTTTCATACTAACAATGAGAGTATCATACATTCAACTTCAACAAGCCACAGTTTGACTAGTATCCGTATGGATATTAATCTTTCGAGGTATGTGTTGTTAGGAAAACTTGACTCGGGGAAAGAGTCAAATTTGACCGACTCAAACAGTGATGGTTACATGATTTTGTGTTCTATGGTATGTTTGTGCCTGTGGAATTATATGCAATGAAGCCTTTAAAAGACTACATGAAGACTTTATTGTATTCAGATTGGCCAAGTTCTGGCCAAGGAGACTAATGAAATTCCATCAACTAGGTTTTCTCCCAAAGTTGGTGTTTTCCCGGGTAAACACTATTTGCATTGTGCTTATGTTTTATTATTTTCTAGTTGGTTTAATGTTCTTCTCGGTCAATATATATCTCTTTGATATTTTTTATAGGTGTTATGTTCCAAGTTACTTCTTTAAAAGCTTAATGGATAAAGCAGGCGATTATTTGCCTTGGATTATAAGCTCTCAAGAGCTTGATCATACTATTATAGCTTGTTATTTCTATGCTTTCTGGAGTAATTGAATCGAATGGGTTAGGTAGATTTACAACCCACTAAGATCCAAAAATGTTTTCTAGGATGAATGTAGGGGCCAATTGTAAATGGGATTGGGCTCATATCAACAATACCAATGACAAAGTGGCAATGTATTACGAGTCTCTGGGATTTTAACTTCAGTTTGAGAGGGATGCTGTTTGGTCAATTTAGTGTATCCTAAATTGCTGCATTTAATTTGTCAATCCGGGAATCGTAAGCTGATGAAGTGCGGCGCACTATATGTGCAAGATAACCTATTTCTTAACTTTTTGTCGTTTTTTTGGTTTTTC
Source organism: Pinus albicaulis (assembly GCA_034641835.2). Taxonomy (NCBI): domain Eukaryota; kingdom Viridiplantae; phylum Streptophyta; class Pinopsida; order Pinales; family Pinaceae; genus Pinus; species Pinus albicaulis. The sequence goes on along the minus strand of JAXQQM020065885.1, from coordinate 3,897 downwards.
TAAGGTGAAATGGAAATTCTAAAATGAAAACAAGTTTGGTTATATTTTTTCAAGGAAGTGATATCCCCTATAATGATTTACCAACTTGAAACTTTAAAAGCAAATTGAAAATTACAATGACAAGACTTGAAATAAAGTAAAAGTGTACTGCTGAAATGAAAAGGTGTTGCTAATCTAATGAATCAAAACAGTAAACTAGTGAACATGAAAACCAAACTATTCTTGTTGCCGACTAAACAAAAAAAGAAACTATGCTTAAGGAAATTCAAAATTGCAACAAAATAAATCTAAATCAGATTACATCAATTCATTTTCTGACCCTTCATCATTAGACCAACTATGATTTTCGGAAGTAATCATAAACAACTTGTGTAACTGATATTTAATTTGCAGAAAATAAACTAATACTAAACCATACACTCATGATTCAATCCCTCGCCATCAGTCCAGCTGTGGCTTTCGGAGGCAACCGAAGATGTCATGCATGATTTAATATATATAAATTTGCAGAAAAGAAACTAATACTAAACTACACATTTCATAATGCAGTCCCTCACCATCAGTCCAGCTGTGGCTTTCGGAGGCAACTGAAGATGCTATGAGCAGCTTAATATATCTAAATTTGCAGAAAAAAAACTAATACTAAACTACACATTTCATAATGCAGTCCCTCACCATCAGTCCAGCTGTGGCTTTCGGAGGCAACTGAAGATGCTATGAGCAGCTTAATATATCTAAATTTAACTAATGAATCAGATAAGCAAAACTGAAATGTACAAAGCAAGACTGAAGTTAAACAAAAGCTATGAAAAGCAAACTAGCAACAGAACAATGTTAGTTTCATGTCATTAGTCAAAATGCTATAAAAATGCCCGGGCTGTCTATCTAAAACCTGCAATCAAGAAAACTGATCAGTGATTAACAATCATAAAACATGAAAGACAGAAATGAAATGGAAATTATGGAAATGTATAAACAGAAAAGATAACCTATTTCTTAATTTTTGTCGTTTTTGGTTTTTCTAAGGTGAAATGGAAATTCTAAAATGAAAACAAGTTTGGTTATATTTGTTCAAGGAAGTGATATCCCCTATAATGATTTACCAACTTGAAACTTTAAAAGCAAATTGAAAATTACAATGACAAGACTTGAAAGAAAATAAAAATGTATTGCTGAAATGAAAAGGCGCTGCTAATCTAATGAATCAAAACAGTAAACTAGTGAGCATGAAAACCAAACTATTCTTGCTGCCAACTAAACACAAAAGAAACTATGCTTAAGGAAATTCAAAATTGCAACAAAATAAATCTAAATCATATTACATCAATTTATCTTCTGACCCTTCATCATTAGTCCAGCTATGATTTTCGGAAGTAATCATAAACAACTTGAGTAACTGATATTTAATTTGCAAAAAGTAAACTAACACTAAACCATACACTCATGATTCAATCCCTCACCATCAGTCCAGCTGTGGCTTTCGGAGGCAACTGAAGATGTCATGTATGATTTAATATATCTAAATTTGCGGAAAAGAAACTAATATTAAACTACACATTTCATAATGCAATCCCTCACCATCAGTCCAGCTGTGGCTTTCGGAGGCAACTGAAGATGCTATGAGCAGCTTAATATATCTAAATTTGCAGAAAAGAAACTAATACTAAAATACACATTTCATAATACAATCCCTCACCATCAGTCCAGCTGTGGCTTTCGGAGGCAACTGAAGATGCTATGAGCAGCTTAATATATCTAAATTTAACTACTGAATCAGATAAGCAAAACTGAAATGTACAAAGCAAGACCGAAGTTAAACAAAAGCTATGAAAAGCAAACTAGCAGCAGAACAATGTTAGTTTCATGTCATTAGTCAAAAAGCTATAAAAATGCCTGGGCTGCCCATCTAAAACCTGAAATATATGTGCAAGATAACCTATTTCTTAACTTTTTGTCGTTTTTGGTTTTCTAAGGTGAAATGGAAATTCTAAGATGAAAACAAGTTTGGTTATGTTTGTTCAAGGAAGTGATATCCCCTATAATGATTTACCAACTTGAAATTTTAAAAAGCAATTTGAAATTTGCAATGACAAGACTTAAAAAGGAAAATGAAAATGTGCTGCTGAAATGAAAAGGTGCTGCTAATCTAATAAATCAAAACAGTAAACTAGTGAGCATGAAAACTAAACTATTCTTGCTGCCAACTAAATACAAAAGAACTATGCTTAAGGAAATTCAAAATTGCAACAAAATAAATCTAAATCAGATTACATCAATTTATCTTCTGATCCTTCATCATTAGTCCAGCTATGATTTTCGGAAGTAATCATAAACAATTTGAGTAACTGATGTTTAATTTGCAGAAAGTAAACTAATACTAAACCATACACTCAAGATTCAATCCCTCACCATCAGTCCAACTGTGGCTTTCGGAGGCAACTGAAGATGTCATGCATGATTTAATATATCTAAATTTGCAGAAAAGAAACTAATATTAAACTACACATTCCATAATACAATCCCTCACCATCAGTCCAGCTGTGGCTTTCGGAGGCAACTGAAGATGCTATGAGCAGCTTAATATATCTAAATTTGCAGAAGAGAAACTAATACTAAACTACACATTTCATAATACAATCCCTCACCATCAGTCCAGCTGTGGCTTTCGGAGGCAACTGAAGATGCTATGAGCAGCTTAATATATTTAAATTTTAACTACTGAAGCAGATAAGCAAAACTGAAATGTACAAAGCAATACTGAAATTAAACAAAAGCTATGAAAAGCAAACTAGCAAGGCAAGAATGTTAGATCCATGTCATTAGTCAAAAAGCTATAAAAATGCCCGGGCTGCCTATCTATAACCTGCACAAGAACACTGATCAGTGATTAACAATCATAAAACATGAAAGACAGAAATGAAACGGAAATTATGGAAATGTATAAACAGAAATGAAACAACTTGCAAAATATGAACATATGGATGGATTATGATACAATGATTTTAAAAGAAATGAAATGAGAAATATACACTAATACACAAAACCTTAGCTGAGCAGGGGCCCTCTACACAGCCTTGGTAACGATCCTCAAACACGAATTAAGTTGAAAAACAGAGTCTTATCATATTAAAAAGCAGTTCATTACAGAATGGTAGTGTTATGGCACAAGTGCAGCGTAATCACTACAGAACAGACTAAAAGATAACAGAGTACATTCACTAACATCAACTATCAACTAACTTTATGTGCGTATGCAAACACTCTATATATAACAATAAACTGTAACTGTCTCCTAAAGTTCATGATGGCAGAGAGCACATAGACCACTACGTCCACGGATATAGGAGTATGGCCGTGTTGGAAAGTGAATCTACGGAAGGTGGATGCTTGAATTCGACTCCAGAGCTCTGCACAGATGTCGATTTAACCTCCGCAGGCTTAGAAACGGCCGTATGGATCTTTATATGCCACGAAACAGTGTCCGGCCGACATGAAACTCCATGGTTGACTTCCATGTGGACGCCTTTGACCGCGGCTTCTTTGGACGAGTTTGCTTGAACCAATAGGACACGAACCATGTCCACGTCATTCCTAGCCTGCCCATGTGGCTCGTTTCCCTTGTAGACACCTGTAGCATAGAATTCCACAAAATAGTTGCGGAAAGTTGCAGCAGCTGCGGAAAGTGGCAAGATTCCGCAGCTGAATGAACAAAATCTAGATCAAATAGAAAACACAAAAATATAATTAAAAACCATGTTAGATACTCTTTTGCACATGATATTGACAATTTGGGAGGTTTAGGTGAGTGAAAAGGGTATGGAAAAGTGTATGGAAAAGATGAAAATTTGGGACTCAACACGTCCATTGTTCCAAATACAAATTAAAGTACCCAAAATC